>JACXGK010006678.1:0-27938 GCA_016801125.1 Novumbra hubbsi
AGAGGATGGAGAAGAGGATGGAGAAGAGGATGGAGAAGAGGATGGAGAAGAGGATGGAGAAGAGGATCGAGAAGAGGATGGAGAAGAGGATGGAGAAGATTATTAAATATGATGTTTGTCATTGCATAATTAAGATAATAAGATAGAATAATTTGGTATTTAAAAAAAACTTAACCTGGTTGAACATCTCACAACTAATTAGGTCAATTGGGAACAGGTCGGTAACATGATTGGGTATTAAAAGATAAATCCGAAGGATGGGTCTGTCTGAAAGTCAGAATGGGGAGGTGTTAACCACTTTTTGTGATTGACTGCAAGCAAATAGTGCAACAGTTTGTGCAAAAGTGCAATTGTTTGTCAACCTAAAATTGCAAAGTGTTTGGGGATCTTATCATCTACAGTGTATAATATCATAAAAAGATTCAGAGAATCCGGAGGAATCTCTGTACACAACGGACTAGAACGAAAACCAATATTGGACGGTCGTGCTCATCGGCCATCAGGTGGTACTGCCTTAAAAACAGACACGATTCTGTAGTGGAAATCACTGCATGGGCTCAGGAATACTTCCAAAAACTATTGTCTATGAACACAGTATGTCGCTGCATCCACAAACGCAAGTTAAAACTCAACCACGCAAAGAAGAACCTATACAATTTGCACATTGCATTCTGTTCTTATTCGCATTTTACGCAGTATACTACATTTTGGGGAAACGGGGTTGTGTAACTACACCTCCCTAGTGGTCTCTACCTCCTGCTTCCTGCAGCTCCCACTCTGCCAAAGCAAGCCAAAACTAATATCTGACTTGGCACCTCCTGGTGGAATACACTTCCCGTTGAAGCCAGGACAGCGGAGTGACAATCTTCCGAAAGCGGCTGAATGCCTCTTAAATGAACTTGAGTATCTCCCCACCCCTAATAGAAAATACATTAATAAAATGAATGCACTTAACTTTGATTTCTCTGGCCTTGACATTAACAACTAATGGCTTCGATTAAGGAAAGCGTTGCCATTAGATTGCTATGATTGTCGGATGTTGGTTTTCCAAGACACCTTAAGAGGAATGCACTAATTTATTGTAAGTCGCTCTCATTAAGAGATTCTGCTAAATTAATAAAACATAAAACGTCACCCCAGCGGAATGTTATTTTTGCTATTATATTTCTTCTTTTTTCGTTCAGTTTAAACTGTACTTATCGCCATCTATTTCCTTTCCCAAAGGAAATAATATTCTAACAATACAAAGGCATCGTCACACACCAATTGTAGTTAGCTAGATAGTTACATAACTTGGAATCTAATGAGGCAATTTGCAATAAGTTTATTATAACATGAAAGCTAAACGTTTTTGTCATCACGAGTGGACCAGGAGAAATGTATCATCTGCCACTGTGAAACGTGCATAAAATACTCTTATGTCTCATGTCACAAAACTTAAAACATCATGTCTGACACTTTTCTTGGCATACAGTTCCTCGCCTAATATGTAAATCTCCAAACCGGGTGGGGTGTACTGATCAGGTCGTGTATGTACTCGAATCTATTTGTTTAAAGCGACATGTAATCGGATCCCTGCGGTCGGAAAACCCAGTGGTACGTTTTATAAACCGGTAATGCGGTTCTACATTTGCGCTCCAACACTAAGAGCGCTCCTTAACTCACTCAAAAATGGATCTAGTACAGAACAAATGTGTAAGGCACATTATTTATCTTCATAACCCTCATATTAAGACGTTAATTAATTCACACATGACAACTTGTGGGTGGAAGAGGGTGGGGTCAAAGGAGGATGTTGACAGAATTGAATCAAGGACAGATGTTTGGAAGGTTAAAATCACCTATGGCTGTGAGCGGTGAGCCAACATCTGGAAAGAAGCTTAACCAAGTGTCAACTTGTAGTCCCTCCACAGTAGGATGTTTACCCTTCTATGCCAGATAAAAGTGCCTGAAAGTGGCACTTTTCCCCCGGATTAGTTTTTTAGCAGCACTTGCACAAACAATTACTCTCGTACTACAGTCTCAGATAAACCATAAACAAACTTACAGCTTGTTTACATTAGGTCTCCAAGTGTGAGGGGTTTCTACACCTCAAGTGTCTGAGCTGTAGTACATTTCTGTTGGATTTTTCTTCAAATGACACACCCCATCCTGACGCTGGTGTGAATCCAACGCCATGGAAATTACAACGCAAACCAAGCTAAAAGTCTTTCTAGCTTTTTGATTTCTCTCTCTGAGACCAACAGCGAGGGGCCTCACAGGAGGCTCCTGCTGCATTCACAGACAACCCCATAACACGCAAGAAATGTTTGCTGGGGAGCTGAAATTGAACGAGTGCCAATCACTCAGGTGGAAGGCTTGGCTGCCTGCAGAGACTTCTGATGGGGTAATGCATTAACAGGGATCTGGCTATTAAAAAGCTATGTTTGACAGAGCCTGAACAAAACGGAACGGAACGGAACGTAAAATGGGCTGCAAAGAGAGCGGGCGGCCATCATTGGAGACACTAGTGTGTTCAGTCGTGAGGCTGAAGAAGGGGGCAGTGCAAAAATCAGAGGCATGTTGTCTGGGCACAAGCAGTTTTCTTTTAGAGTAGTGTCACTAATCTTAAACGAATCAAGAACTTCGGAAGGAACAGTTTTCAAAATAAGCATATTACCATTTTTGGCTTCATCTAATGTAAAATACAGTGAAAATAGAGACAATATATTGTTTTTAAAAAAAATTATGTGAATGGTCCTGCAAACCAAATTTTACAATTTTGTATTTAAATGCAACAGATGGCCCCCAATTTAGTATATTATTAGACTTTTTAAAAAGATTTTATGAGCAGGAAACTTCCACCACCAAACAAAAGGTGCTTTACCCACGCCTCCTTTTTCCTTATTAGAAGTATTTATTTACTTACAGTAGACGAGGACATATTTTCAGGTCTTTTGCATTCTTCCCCCGAAAGGCTTTGTTCCGGTTCCAGGCTTCTAACAGTGATATTGTTCGGGTCGGCATGGTTTCAGGACCTCTGCTACACTTACATACCAAGGCTGCGTCTTCCTGAGCACATCTGCCAGTACTGAAGGCTCTTCTTTGCAGCTGTGCTTTTTAGACTCACACTCCAAGTACTAACAAGAAAGTTCTCTGCTCTCAAATGGTCAATGTTGAACAGAAAGTTCCCGTTTACGGGGTTCCACCCTTTTCACTCATTCTTGTATCGTAGCGGGGGTGGGGCATTGTTGCACAAGCTGGACCCACTTTATTTTGCACAGACAGGAAAGAGATTTACAAGGGGATAGTAGAAGGGCCTGTCCCATCTCAATCTGCAGTCTTAAACCACGGGAGAATGAGAAATCCATGCAGAATATGTTCAGCAGTACGATGTTCGAGGGGTTTCTTGCATGCACAGCCCGTTTCAAATCACCCCACAGCATCTCAATAGGATTAAGATCAGGGTTTTAACTTGGCCATTCCATAACTCTCCATTTCTTTCTGTTTAGCCTTTTCCCATCACCTTTCTCTATATATATTTCTTAAAAAACATTCATGAAGTGCCCTAATTCTTTCACATGACTAAATCTACCAGATAAAGTTTTCATACTTGTAGGAGGTGAATGTTTAATCTAAATCTCCTTATCTTTCTACTTGGCAACATAATGTTTCGACTTCTCACAAATTTTTACAATATTGGGAAACATTATTTTAACTAGGATTCTTTGGATAGGACGCTTTTGGCATCCACTCATATAAGGGTATACACATAACCTCTGTTTAATATATACATCATTGCGCAAGTCATTTCCATTGGAACTATTTTCTGTTTGGCCTTGGCTATTGTTATTTTTATGGATTCATCTAAGTAATTTTGACTGATCCGATCAGCTATTGTGTGTGAGCACCAGTCATGTTAGTTTTTCTACAATAATTAAAATAAGAAATAAATGGTCAGGTGTACAGTTTTACATTGAAATCATAATGGATAAATGAGAGACTTAACTCAAGTAATCGGGTGAAGTGAAACACTGATTCAACTTACCCCCGAGCATTTGGCTCCATTTGCCAAACACAACCAATTTCTGGAAAAAAATGACTAGCTCAGCAATTGAAGGCTTACCTTTAGCAAAACAGTGCACATCGTGGCAATTCACCAAAATGTATGATATACATTCAGACCTGGATACATTTGCTTTGATTTAGTCATTATACCTGACATATAGAAAAGCATTGTGAAAGTTTTCATCAATGCAGGTTAAAATCTGTTTTATGTGAGTTCTTAGTGAACATATGGGCAGATTGCAAAAATTGTGCACATTTGTCTTACAACAGGGGGTGAATCATTTTACCACCAGGGTCATTTTACCCACTTGCCCTTTAAACATTACTCACTTACCTTCCATATCCAGGATTTTTGTTTTGACTTTAAGGAGCCTAACACTTTTACAAGATTAATATGTGACATTCCTATTTAATAATAATATTTTTTCAGTAACCTAATAATGTGTTTGTTATTTGCTGATTTGCTATATGTCATTAAAATCATTTGGCATTTCAGTGTTTTGGGAATGTTAGGAATTGTGTTTAACCCAAAACCCTGGATCTCTGCAGAAAACTCTCAATAAGAGGATTCTGTCCTTGTGTATTGTGGCTTAACACCAATACTGATCTTCTTTCTTTCTCAATAGTTAGAGAGCTCTTTCTTTAACGTCGTCTTTGCTGTGGCCTTTTGGGATTCATCCAGGCATTCCTTACTCCACAAATGGAGGCCAGAGGGAAACAAAACCAGTATCCTTCCCAGAAGCTGCCAGACGCAGCCTTTGTAAAAAAACAGATGTGCTATTGTGAAATAACTTAATCTGGTCCAACTCCAACAGTAAGTGCCACATGGGGCAGCGGTCACATCAATGTCTTCTTCATCGTCGCCTTCAACTGGATATTGTACCCACAACATTGTGGCTAAAAGCATCATGCTCCTGCACCTGTCCCACGCTTCTTCAAAGGACTTGATGCGTGGTGGAGGAAGGTTGCAATGGCAATGGCCCTGCAATCACTAGTTTTTTTCTTATTATAGTTTATATTGTTTTCATTTTTTGTTCATGCTGTACTGTCGCTTATACAGGTTGATTGACCAGTAGTTTTGGAATGGTGTTCATCTCCGAGTACAGACTTTTTCTAAATTTACCAAAGCACTTGCTGTGATTCTTTAGTTCGGTGACCAATTTCTTTGCCAATATGCCGACGGTGGAGAAAGAAGAGAGTCAAACCTGCCTGTATCATATGTAGATCTCGGAGAAGATCCTCCACTGTTACAAAGCATTTTACTTGCAAATGTTCAATCCCGTCAAGAACCTATAGTGCCTGATTCTGACATTACCCCATTCAGAACTATGGTGTCAAGTAAACGTAAAGAATGAGGGGTCTGCATTGTGGTTAACTGTCGCTGAGGTTTGGGTGTTGCAGTACTTTAAACCAACTGTTCACCAGACCTGTAGCTTCAAACTACAAAAGTACGATCCTTCTACCTTCCACAGGAATTCAGCTCTCCTATAATCTCAGCAGTTTACATGCTCCAGGCATGTGAAGGCAGATCAAATGCAGACAATAGAGGATCAAAATTAATTAATAATGGCAGCTTTAACACTTCTTGGCAATTTCGATAAGGCTAATTTGAGGAAGTTTTGCCGAAATACCACCAGGAAGCGGCAGAGAGGAGGTCATGCCCCCATACGCACCGATGGAGCTGAAGTGGAATTTCAACATTCTAAGGCCTGTGTACTTTAAGCTTGATGCGGAATAAAAAAAAATTATCCCAAAAAATTGAATTTGGGGTCTTTTCCATGTTTCATCAAAATATAAAAATGTGTGTCATCAGCATAACAATGAAAACTTACATGGTGGTTCCTGATGACATCACCGAGAGGCAGCATATATAGTGAAAACAGTTTTGGCCCCAAAACTGAGCCTTGAGGAACACCAAAACGTACCTTTATTTTGTCAGGGGACATGCCATCTATACATACTAACTGATATATTTTAGACAAATAATATTAAAACCAGGTTGTGTAGCCCCTTCACAAGTTATGGCAAGGTAATTTTAGCGAGGCTAGCTCGCTATGACAAAATGCTTAAAATATTTGCTGATTTCATCCTTTTTCTTTTCCATGTGGCATGTTGTCAAATGTTATCGAATATATATTGTTATGTTCTAAACAAAAACATTAACTATGATAACACAAAAGCAAGCTCACTCCAAGTTAATGCCTAATATAGTAATAAAACATGTGATTACCCTAAAAGTACGTCACAAAAAAATATGGAAAGTTACCATATCTAGTTTTTAAACTTACAGAACACAATGACAATGGTTTTAAGGTGTTTTTGGGGTCATTCTTTAAAAGGATGATAATGGTCTATTTCTTCAACTTAAAAGTAATGGTACAAACATATGTTCGCAAACCTCAAAAATGGATAGGTTCTTCCAAAATACCTTTAAGTGTGTACAAAACAGCTTGGCACCAAATATATATTTATTTTTTATTTAAAAATATATTATAGTTGTTAGGAGCTATTGCTGTTAAGCCTTTTTTGTATTGCAACTTATGGCACAACTTATTGCAAAATGCCTGGACACAGAGCATAGCTGTATATTTGCAATAAACTACAAATCCACGGAGTGACATATTGAAATTATAAACTGGTTACCAACACAGTTAGAGCAGTAAAAAGTCCAGTGATGTTAAACCTATTGTAAAAGTTCTTATAGACCACAGCTATCAGCTAATCAGAATTTAGGATTCAAAGCAACCAGTTTAAAGTACAGTATTCAAAAAATGCTGTTTACATCAAACTTTGAAACATTTATTGCGTTCTTATAAAAAGCTTTATTATTCTCTGCAAATATTTTGTCAAAAGTGCTTTGCTACTGTATTGCCGTGATTAAGACATTTCTGTGTTAAGACTTGTTTGGTAATTTCAATTAAAACTACTATCTGAAGAGTTTAATTCAGAGAGTAAATACATAATAATGGACTGTATCTCACCCTTGTGGAAATCAAAAACAAGTCGTGTGTTAGAATATGACATGAAAGACCAAACACTTAGTAGCACCAGAATTACTAGGCTTGTTAATATCGGGGCTGGGTTACTACAAGTAAAAAACACAAATAATGTAATGTACATAAAAAGAAAATTAATTTCATTTTACAAAATACAATTTTGTTGCAAAACATTATTACAAATAAATAGTTGGTTATCAAAAGTTAATATTTCATATGCAACACATATCTAAACTATCACTAAAACCTCCTGGTGAAGTTAAAGGTAATTTAATATATTTTGGTAGTAAATTATAAAATGCATAGTTTATACAGTAATGCGCAAAATTGCACTGAAGTTGTTTACTTGGGTAGAATGTTTATATATATATATATATATATATTGAAGATAATTGCTTATACCCAAAATATATTTGGTTTTAGTTTGACCTTCAGATGCCTTGACATTTTGCACAGTTCTGTATGTGTTACTACTTTAAGTACTTTAAATCCCCAAAATATCTCTAAAACCTTTGTCAAAATATGTCAAACCAAACTCCAAAATATGTCACACACAAAAAAACTGCATCCACTGAAAAATTTACAGTTTGTAAAAAATCAATGTGTGTAACTTACATGATGTACATCAAAATAATTGTTGGTGGTTTTGTACCAGTCAGTCATAAAAATTCATGTGAAAATGACAGTGAAACCATAAGTCGGATTTCATATCGGAAATAAAGAAATAAAACATTGTTATGGATAATATCAAAATATATAATTTTTCCTTTTTCAAAATAATCATTAAAATACAAAAAGGAATATAAACATTTATTTATTTTTAGGGGACTTTCAGGGTTGTTATGTAAAGAACAAGACACTATAGGTCAAGTCTCTAACCCCTCACATTACTATCTATATCTCATGTTAACCAATTGTCAGTTGATTCCAACTGAATAGTACTAGGGATCTTCTAATGCAACGTTGCTTGCAGTCATAAATATGCCCAAACATTCAGCTCAGGCAATAGTGATTGCTATGGCAATAATTTCTGTGAGTTTCCAAATAATCCATTCCAGATTAAAATGACCTCAGAAGAACGGATTGTTTCTCTTGTCACGTCATCATCATCTTTGTAGCGTCTCCTTTATCAGAAAAAAAATTACCAAGGCATCCAAAAGTTGATCATTGGAAATGAACAAGCAATGTCGTCATTGAAAGCAAACAAAGAGACGTGGAGATCCATTTGCAGTCAATTGATTGCACTAATTATTCAAACATCGGATTCTCTCAGCTGGGAATTACGGATTGAGGCATGAATGACGAAAGGGGCGGAGTGCAAGACGATCTCACTCTGAATCTCCACAGGCTTCAGCTCTTCAGCAGTCTGCACAGAAGCTTGTGTCTCTGTCTTTTGGTTTTTGGGATAAGAATCCATATCTACAACTGTTTCATCCGCTCCCAAGGATTTTTGGCTTCCATACCATTTGTTCATTTTAATGGCAATCAGTCCCGTTGTCTCTGGCGGCCCCTGGTCCATCCTGATCAACTGTGTCTTATCACGGTACTTGTAGGATGCAAGTTTAACTGCACGCCTCATTAGGTGCTTACGATACACCCTCTGGATAACAGCAGCTGCTACCTCTTCCTGTTTTCGCCTCAGGGTGGTTGTGATTGGCTCGTATGAGACTTTAGAGGGGTTGTTGGCCATGAACTTCTCCTCCATGCTTTGTTTCATGGTGTCCATCTCCCCCGACTCTCCCAGCACCTCTGTAGTCAAGGCCAGAAGGATGTCCAGACAGTGGATCTTATCCCCAGGGACCAGGGGGAGGTCCATGGAGATCAGCTTGATTGTGTTTGGTTTGGGGATCCTGAGCGGGTCTTTCAACGTGTCACAGAACTCCGACAAAATGTTGTAGGAGATGAATTGTGATGCGTCAGGGTCGAACTTCTCCCAAGTCTCATAGAACATCTCAAAGTCATCCTCACACAGCGGGTCACCACTCTCCTCTGTGGCCACATTAAAGTTTTCAAGGATGATGGCAATGTACATGTTGACCACAACCAGGAAACACATGATGATGTAGCTGCAGAAGAAACATATGCCTAATCCCGGACTGCCGCAGTTGCCTCGCGTATCTGAGCCAGGATTTTCCAGATCTGGGTCACAGTCTGGAGGTCCACTATTCAGAATGGGTGAGAGAAGACCATCCCAACCGGCTGAAGTTGTGATCATGAAAAGACACATGATACTGTTGCCAAACGTTTCAAAATTGAACATGTCATCAATCCCAGCCTCCTTTTTGACATATGCAAAGTTGGACATTCCGAAAATAGAGAAGATAAACATGATGAGGAAAAGCAGGAGTCCTATGTTGAAGAGAGCAGGAAGTGACATCATGAGTGCAAACAACAGGGTCCGGATGCCTTTAGCGCCTCGGATAAGTCTGAGAACTCTTCCAATCCGGGCCAGTCTTATAACACGGAAAAGAGTTGGTGAAACAAAATATTTCTCTATGATGTCTGCTAGCATTATACCTGAAATGGAGAAAATAATGTACATTTAAATGCTGGTTAAACTCGGTAACACAAAATACATAGCTACAGAATAAGGACCCAACAACGTATTCATACGCACCAACGATAGAGAGAATGACAACAACAAAATCAAAAATATTCCAACCGACAGAGAAGTAGTGCTGTCGCAGTGCAATCAGCTTGAGGATGCACTCTCCGGTAAAGACAATGATGAACACAAGGTTTATGAAATAAAGGATTTCATCTTTCTCCTTGCTCTGGTCATCTGTCTCCACCATCATTGTCACCATGTTGAGGCAGATCAGCACCATGATGAAGATGTCAAAGAATTGTTGGGAGATCAGGTCGAAAATTAGGCCTGCCATTTTGTTCTACACCGACCAAACAACAGAGACCAGGAAGAGGAAAGGAATTACAAGAGTTTTAGGTCAACAACAATCAAAAGGAAATAACTGTACGGTGTCAATGCTTTATAAAAATATATATATTTATGAGTGAGAGACAGGAGTGAATATGACATGTGATTTACAAAGCCTGGACAATAGTTTGAATGGTGTTGTAATCATTTCAATGTTTTCTTATTGTTTGGCTAAATGTTTTTGCATATTTTTGACATAATAACAATAAATTGTATTTGTGGGACGCCTTTCAAGACACTCAAGGGCATCATACATGAGAAATGGGCCTACAAGGAATAAAGATATACCACCCCAATTCCAAAAGTACGGTATGGAAAATGCTAATAAAACCCAAGAGGAAGGATTTGTAAATATACTTTGACCTGTATTTAAAAAAGATTTATAAAGACAATGTATTTGATGTTTTACCTAATCAACTGCATAATTTAGTTTATTTAGAAATGTATGCATGAAACACAGTCCAAAAAAGTTGGGACAGGGGCTATGCAGGACTAATAGCGATGTGTCAAGTGAAAATAAGAAGGTGATGTGAAACAGGTGAGGAAATCGTGTAACCATAGTATATAAGGAGCCTCCAAATAAGGCCAAGCCCTACAAGAGCAAGGATGAGTCGAGACTCGCCAATCTGCCAACAGATTAGCGTATAATCCAACAAATTCTTGTTCTCATTTGAGATGGACAGCAGCACAGTGGAATTATGTTTTGTGTCAACATTTCAAATAGTTTGTGGACAAAATAGCCATTGTGTTCTCCGGGCCAAAGAGGAAAAGGACTATCCAAGCTGTTATCAGAGTGAGGTCCAAAAGCCAGCGTCTGTCATGGTATGGGGGTGTGTTGCTGCACATGGCATTGGTAACTTGCACATCTATGAGGGCACCATTAATACAGAAAGAGGGAGCATACAATTTGGAGCAACATATGCTACCATCCAGACGTTGTCTTTTCCAGGGACGTCCCTGAATTTTCCAACAGGACAACCCCAAAACACAAGCGCATGGTTGCGTAAGCAGAAAGTGCGGGTGCTAGCATGGCCTGCCATGTCCTGACCTGTCTCTGATTGAGAATGTGTGGTGCATTAATGCATAATAATGCATAATCGATAAATGGGGGAACATTTCGCTTGCTAAACATAACTGGTGTCTTCAGTGCCCAAACGCTTAATGCGTGTTATTAAAAGAAAATGTGATGTTACAATGTGGTAAACAGTCAACTGTGAAAGTTCTTCAAAAAACCCTTAAAAGGCCTCTTAAAAAAATATTTCTAATGTTCCTCTACAAAACCATATTCTGCAAGTCTTATTTCAGACCTGCTGCCTTGGGTCAGATAGGCAAAACAACAAATGTTCCCTTATTTGCCATTTCCGGCAGGTGATCCTGAAACAGTGGTGATTAACATCTAAGTTTAACAAGAAAGGGTTTGTTGTGTCAAGATTTGGAAACCTTTTGGGGTAGTTTTTTTAGCAAGGTTGTTTCTATGTTTCTATGAGTAACAAGTATACATATTTCTCTACAATTCCATTTGACAGTAATCTAGTAACTCTTTGAGAAATGGTAAAATACTCTACCTGCTAAGCTTTCAGGTAACGTTTTTACTTAGTTGTGCTATAACACTATGTACATGACATCCTACATTAGTTAAGACTTTTCCAAATATGGGGCCAAGCAGGTAGGTTGTTAGCTCATGGGGCTAAGTGATAATACTGATGAATGTGTACCGTGGGTCTTGGAACAGGCTTCTGTGGCTTCTTGGAACCAAGCTTCTTCATGGCGTTGTAGTATTTCTTTTGTTCCTCCGTCATGAAGATATCTTTACCTCCAAAGTATGGAGACATACAGTTATTTCCCTGTTCAAGTCATTTACCTAAAACTTGAACACTATGTTTATATGATTAGATGACATGCATGTTTGGTATTTAGCAATACAAGGCTGTAGGGAAGCTACTTATCTTCTTCTTCTGTTGGTTAAAGTTGTCAATAATGACACCAATGAATAGATTTAGGGTGAAGAAGGAACCAAAGATGATGAAGATGACAAAGTAGATGTACATGTAAACATTGTCTTCATATATGGGCTGATCTTCCACCTTGTTGGAACAAAAAGCAAACAAATCAAATTTGTTGTGATAAATTTAATTTCAAATTAGTATTAGTTCATTGTCATTGGTACGAAAAAACGTCTTACTTGACGTGAATCCACAGCGCTGTACATTATATCCATCCATCCTTTAAATGTTGCCTGGAAAAGAACGTTGTAGACTGTCATGGTACTAGCGCTAACGGCACTATTTTTGTGCAACTTCATTTTAAATACAGTATTCACTGCCCTTACATTATTACTTTATTCTGTCCTAACATAATACTGCAGTACACGTCTCTCAATATTTATTTATTTTTCTTAAAAACCACAAGGGGGGGGGCAAGTAATTGGAATCTGGAATTTCACGACATAATCTAATGGTAATTTTGTGTTTTGGACTTTGTAGTGTAGCTTTTAGGGTTTAATGAGAAAGACATGCTACAGTACCAAACAGGCAGTGTCATTATTTTGTTAATAACAAGTTAAAAGGGTAAAGAATGCACAGTAGCTGTTTTTACTCAGTTAGTTAGCTATCTTATTTATAGCTTGTCTTGTTGGGATGCAAGAATAAATACTCACTTGCCAACTCCCTCATCACTCTTGCAAAATGTAGGCCCAATCTAATGCACCATCTGCATTACAACACTTATGAAGATTATAATACATAAGGAGTTTGCCACTTACAAACCCTGCTTTGCCGATTCACTTCAGTTTTTCACAGGTTCAACTCCAACTAAATGCGTGGAGTTAGATCCATAAAAATGAATTGTATCCATAAAAACTGAGCTGAACCTGCAAAAGGAGTTATATCTGCAAGGCAAGATTTGTAAGTTGCAAACTCCTAATGTTTACAAACACAAATCGCGATATTCAAAATGTTCCTTTTTGGGGTGATATTGCAGAATACATAAAAGAATACTAATTTCCGCAGATGTATGTATTGTAAATATGAGTTGTAAAAATGTACACTGCTAAAAAAAAATAAGGTAACACGTAATCATCACAGTATAGTTTGTGGTTCGTTGTTTGTATCAGTTTGTTTGCTGTACCTCAGTTCTGGTTTGTCCTCTCCTTTTGTTGTTTTTGTCTTTTTGAGTTGAAAAGTGAAAAAGGATGTTTTCTTCATGCTTTGTGCCTCGTGTCCTACATCAGAACCGCGACATATGTATAATTATAATCTCTGTACTTTAGTCTGTCTAGTGAATAGTCTAGGCTATTACAAAGCTAATGTGGTACTCAATAAAACAAAGTAATTTTTTAGACGGCATTGTCTTGGAACTAGATGACTATTGCAGTAGCATATAAGGGTTTCGCGCTAGTGTTCAGCAGAAAGAATTAAGCAACTAAGAAGCTAACGTAAAAGGAGGCGTCAGTGCATGCACAAAGAAGGAGGCGTCAGTGCATGCACAAAGAAGGAGGCGTCAGTGCATGCACAAAGAAGGAGGCGTCAGTGCATGAACAAAGAAGGAGGCGTCAGTGCATGCACAAAGAAGGAGGCGTCAGTGCATGGACAAAGAAGGAGGCGTCAGTGCATGCACAAAGAAGGAGGCGTCAGTGCATGGACAAAGAAGGTGGCGTCAGTGCATAGACAAAGAAGCAAAATGTGGTGTCAAATCATATTGCCAACTGCCCACTTCCTTTTGCAGTCATGCTACAACAACAAAAAAACGTTTGTTTATTTTATTTGAGATATGGGATTGGAAAGATTCTAAATAACATCCAATAAACATTTTGCTTACAATTTATTTTGAGAGTCTGAATTTCTATCTGTATATGTTCTATAGACGGTAATACTGTCAACAAACTTTAAATAGGCTATCGATTGATAAACAACTACAAGCACACTTTTGGGAAAGTGATGTGTTACCCACATTCCTAATCATGCATAGGTTATGTAAATCAACAAATAAGAAATTGTATTTCGATCTGAAAGCGAGTGAATGTTTATTTACTATTAGCACCGTACATTTATCACTTTTCATAAATGGCATTACTATAGAACATGTATTCAAACTCACAATTTGCAGGAGAGAAAGGTAGCCCATGCCCACGTTGTCATAGCTGACTTTGGCGTTCATCCAGCGCACATTGTCACGCTGCGTCACCAGGTCCAAACATTCCGTCTTGTTATTTACAATGTCAGCTGGAAGCCTCTCCTCAGAGGTGGTGTTGAAGCAGTAATAGAATTTCCCCGCAAACAGGTTGACTCCCATGATGCTGAAGATGAGCCAGAAGATGAGGCAAACCAGCAGGACGTTAAAGATGGAAGGAATGGCCCCGACCAGAGCGTTCACTACAACCTGTGGAATGGAGAATCACCGTGTTTCAAAGTAGAAGAACCTGTAAGATTCTGAGAGATTCTGAGAGATTTAAAGTACGTCTTGTATGTAAAGTCTTCGTTTAGAGTGAGCTGAAACGGCTACCACGTGCTTTGGTTGGTGTGGAAAAGGCAAACACACCTTCATTCCCTCAAATCGGGACAGGGCTCGGAGGGGCCGCAATGCCCTTAATGTTCGAAGGGATTTGATTGGTCCAAGTTCAGAGTAGCCCAGGATGTTTGCGGTTAGGCTGATCAAAGACACCTACAAGATTTGGGACAGGAAAGACAACACATGAAGATATCTTTGTGGAATAAACTCTACGACATGCATTGACATCTATCTTGACTTTATGATGATTACATTTTACATATAGATTTCAGTTAAATGAAATCTATTTCATAACAGAAATTATTTTGACTTACATCCACAATCAGGAAGTCCAGCCAGCACCATGCATTTGTGAAGTAGGTCTTGAACCCATACGCCGCCCACTTAAGTAGCATCTCAATAATAAACACATAGGTGAAGACTTGATCAGCATATTCTAGGATGATTTTAATGGTTCTGCGTTGCTCAATGTATATGTCTTCAAAAGCCTGTAAGAAGAAAGTGAGCAAAAATATGATATACAATTGTTTCATGGCGTGTACCATAGGTATTTCACCTGTCCTCATGTTCTCTCCCTCACCAAAGCTCCACTACTCATCAGAATCATGAAAATAATGAAGGTCTCGAAGTAGTTGTGTTCCACAATGAGAAAACATGTTTTCCTGAAGTTCCACCAGATCTTTCCTTTGCCCGTTGTGATGTCAAAATCGAGGCATGGACATCGACCGATGCATTCTACCAGGGATTTGAGGACGGACAAAAGAAGAGAAAGATTAGGTAGAAAAATACACTGCACCCCCAGTGCGGTAAATATCTTCAAGTCTGAATTTCAATCAACGCACTTCAGAAAAAATTGTTAAAGCAGATCAATTAATTATATAATATATGTAATATATTTTAGCTGTTATAGACCAAATGTATAAAAAAGTATTGTCCAAACTATATCGCATGATAACAATTGTTTCAATCATTTGTGCCAATTCAATAAAAAGGAAAGATTCTTACGTAGATAAGACAGAATTCCAAGTCACACCATATTGGGCTTCTTGAAATGTCTCTGGAACTCCGGATTCGAAGAGTGTCACATTCAACTTACAATATATAGAAAGGCACCTACCCTGCTATGTACAATTAGAAGGTTATATAAAAAAGTTAGCTAAAGTATTCAAAGTTCCCATGAGAACAGTGAGCTCCATCATCGTGAAATACAAAATGTTTGAAAACGACAAGACTCTTCCGGGAGATGACTGTCCAGCCAAACCGAATGACCAGACGAGAAGGACCTTGATCATGGAGGTGACCAAGAACACAACAACTTGTATTTAATTTTGTATTTGCTGCTTGTTGTGTATCTTTTCAGTTAGCCTATGTTATTCATTTTTTTTATTGTATTTGTGACAATGGGTCCCGATAATAATTACAGATTGACAACTGTGAAGAATTCCCCACAATGACTCGATATGTTACTGTGATACGTTGCCAAACATAAATACTTGAAACATACTGGTAGTTTACCAGAACGTAGGGATTTCCTACAACATACCCTCCCTTTGCAACCGTAGGTGGAGGGAGGATTCTCTTACCGTCAGTCCAGCAGTTCTCAGGGCTGGTGGGGTCCACCTCTTCCTCCTCTTCTTCCTCCACGTCAGAAGGATTGTCCACGGTGCTGCAGATTGAAGAGGCATTGTCTGCTGGGAACTGCAATAGGACAGACATCTAGATTAGTGAATTGGGTTTTCAGCCTATTCCTGCGGACAAATTCCCTGGTGTGTTTTTATCACTGGCTTCTTTTGTCAGAAATTTACTGTGCCGGAAATGACAGTGGAAACACCTTATCTGCTAAAAGGTTAGAAATAACTCTAAGGGACTGATCGTTGTTTAGAATGGGGTATCCTATAATAAAAAGTAAAGCTTCCCAAAAATATGTAAATATTTGACCCTCCTAGAAATCTTGATGAACAAACACATTTTACAGATCAAAATCTTTCCGGTACATTATGTAATTTGTTAAGAACTGAATGAGGCGACAACCGTCAATGGAAACCAAAATCACCAACAGATTAAGGGGCTGTATTCAAATGCCTATCAATAAACAAACAATTGAAATCACAGTCTGTTCCAACTTGTGTGAATTTCATATATGCAAATCATAATGTAGCTCAGTATGACTCAGTAGCGTGTGAGGCCCCCAGGTGCCTGTGTGCACACCTGACAACGTCTGAGCATGCTCCTGACGAGACAGCGGATTCGGTCCTTGGGGAACTCCTAGACAGGCTGTGACACTACACGGCGGAGGCAGATGCACTGATACATAACGTCCTAGAGATTCTCAGTGGAATTCAGGTCTGGGGAACGTGAGGGCCAGTCAATGGCATCAGTGCCTTCGTCTTCTAAGACCTGCCTACACACTCTGGCCACATGAGGCCAGGCATTGTCCTGTACCAGGAGGAACCTTGGGCCCACTGATGGGTCTGAGATTTGTATCCCGGTACCTAACAGCAGTGAGGGTACCGTTGGCTAGCACTTTGAGGTCTGTGCAACGCTCCAAAGATGCCTCCCCAGACCATCTATGTCGTGCGTGGATACATTGTTTATGTATGGTTGTTAAATAAAATCAAAACCCCAACCCAGGTGTAATCCTCTACCATCTGAGCCACATCTGCTCCCCATCCACATGTTTCTTCTTCTTTAGGCCACAATAACTAGTGTTACTTTTATAAGATAGCTTGTTTTCCCTAAATTCTGTTGTCAAATTCAATATAATATAATATGATAAAAACGAAAAATGTGAACTATTGTTTTACTGTCATATGCATGGCCAGTATTTTCAAGACCCTTAAAGAAATATTTTTATGGGCAACTTGTCTCCGTACTGAGGTTGTTCAGTGTCTCCTTCCGGAGAGTTTGGTCTGATATAGATGTTTGTACTTTCTGTTTCCTGGGCTGTAAATTATATTCTTTTAACTATCTGGGTCTGATTGAGCTAAATGCATGTGATGGAGGACAGCCAAATGTACTCAGCATGACAGCAGCAGAAACAATGCATTTGATCGGCACAGATCATAACGTTTGATCCCTCTTGAAATTGTGGTAATACATTAGTACCTCAGGATGATCTTTAATATCCTTGTCTGAGCCATCTTCGTCATCATCCTCGTTATCGTTCTCATTATCATCTTCATTATCTGACTCCATTTTGGCAATAGGCACGTCCACTGTCAATTCAGCATTTGTAAGAAATCCACTCGGGTGTACATCGTCCACCCAAATGTCCAGCATTTTCAGCTCCAAAGCGGTGGGGTCATCAGTGGGGTTGAAGTGGGGTTTAGGGTTAGGATTCTCCTGCTCAAGGGTGTCTATGTTCCCATTACTTCCACTCACAGCACCATCAACCTCATCACCACAATCCTTTGCCTGCTTCCCGATGATAATCCAGAACTGTTTAATGATGTAGGCTTTGGCCCAGTCAATGCCCTTGGTGATCCTACTAATAGCAATCTGCAGGTTGTTCATCTCCCCATCCTCCTCCGGAGCTGCCAAATTGTCCCCGCTGAACGAGCTCAGCAGCAAGGCAAGGAAGAGGTTCAACACCTGTGGATGGATGAAATAACATGTTATCACTCAGTAATCACATTGTCTGCTGTGTCTACCAGGTCGGGAAAACATTTAGTTTTCAAATATGTCTATTGAAATTGTCGGACTGACCACACAGATTTAAACCAACTGGCATTCGATAAGTGTGATCTACTACATCGTTATTAGAGTTCAGGCGGCCCGCTCCACCATTCTTGTAAGCCCTCAGCCACTAGCTTCATGCCACCCACTGTCCACAATGCATCCCCAAACAACCCAAGGTCAGGACAGCTAGCCAGTATCACAAGGCTAATAATACTTCCCTCCCAGTGATGAATGGTGTCTAATCCTAGTTGATGCTTTTGGTAGTTGTTGGGATTCTCCAGAGGTTTCACATATATAGAGGACCCTCTGTCGGCCTCTTGCACATTTGTGGTCAAGCTTTTGTTACCACATCGGATACAACTATTTACCCATGTCATCCTGTGAATAACCAAACGACGTTGCCCCAGTGGTGTCTGCATCCGAGGTATCTGACCACTTTGTAGCCAGGCCCTGACTGTGACCCCAAGGCTCATAGAGATGCCTAGAGGCCCCTAGCCACAACCTGACAGTACACTATAAATATACAGTTCTTGAAGGATCCCTTACAGACTCTTTACAAAAGAATTGTGGGAAAAAACAGGTTTTTCAGTGGGTGTTCGTATGGTTCTTTGAGTAACTAAAAATACACTGCTCAAAATAATTAAGGGAGCACCTAAATCACACATCGGGTCTCAATGAACTAAATGTATTGAAGATCAAAATCTTTGCTTAAGCAATCATAAAAATGTGAAGAACGCTTTTAAAGAGTTATTGGATGAACTTTGTTAAGAAGAAAATAACGTAACAATGGTCAATAGAAACCAAAATCACCAACCAATTTAGGGCTCCCACCAAAAATCTAAGTAAACAATTGAAATCGCAGGCTGTTCCAACTTGTGTGAATTTAATCTAGACAACTCAAAAGTAATGTTTATGACCCCCATGTGCTTGCATGCACTCCTGACCCCTGGACATACTAATTGTGTCCTGAGGGATCTCCTTCCAGACCTAGATCAGGGCATCAGTGAGCACTTGGACAGTCTGTGAAGTAATGTGGATGTGCCACCCTGGAGAAGTTGGACTACATGTGCAACCAGAAGAATTAGTCAGGATTTGGAGAGAGCAATTGTCTGTGGCTCCCACCTGCAAATCCATTCCCCTTTTGGGGGTTGTCTTGCTGTTGCCTCTCCAGTGCACCTGTTGCCACTTTCATTAGCACCAAAACAGGATGGCCTAGATTCACAATCACTTATGCGTCTAAACCGGACAGATTGATATCCCGTAAGTTACATTTTCCTGGTGTTATCCTGTGAAGACTACGTGTTCCCATAATTGTTTTGAGTAGTGTATATCTAAAAAATACCTTGAATAACATCCCACAGTTTCAAAGTAAAGGACATTCCAAGAACCTTTTATTTTTACGGATGCAATTACAGTAGACCATTGATGTCACTCACAAAGTGCTTGTCCTTTAACACCGCCACTCACCACAAGGTTACCAATGACCATGACCATCATGAAGACCACGAGACACATGCTCGGGCTAGCCACCTCCATGCAGTCCCACATGGTCTCGATCCACTCGCCACACAGCACCCGGAAGATGATGAGGAAAGCGTGGAAGAAGTCTTGCATGTGCCACCGGGGCAGTGTGCAGTCCTCCGAGATCCTACACACGCATTCTCTGTAGTTCTTCCCAAACAGCTGCATGCCCACCACGGCGAAGATGAAGACGATGATGGCCAGCACCAGGGTCAGGTTGCCCAGGGCGCCCACGGAGTTACCAATGATCTTGATCAGCATGTTGAGCGTAGGCCAGGATTTTGCCAGCTTGAACACACGCATCTATCCCCCCCCAAAACAAAGTACATTAATAGATCACTCAGGAGTTAAGTCTAGTTCTTTGGGGTAAAAGGAACTTCAACATAGTAAATATAGTTGGTGTTAAATAATGGGACAGTGTCAGCATTGTTTTCGATTGCGTTGTTATTGTTTGTGGAAGGTTTTTTTGCAAGGTTTAGGAAATATTCACGTTGTTGTGTCAAAATACATAGCTACACTTGCCGAAGGGAGGCTGGCCCCATTGAACCCTGCTTACCTAGCATCTTACTTAAGGAAACTTTCTAGAATGAGCAAATGCAAATGGCTACCGGATCTGAAGTTTACAAGTAATGTTAGCTAGCTACAGTACTGTTAATGCAGTGACAATTACATGGCACTGACTTCGACCACGGGACTTACTTTGTCAAAGGTAGGGCTGAAGTTATTTTGTTACCTTTTTGCCAGCTATTCAGTCTTCTTTACATGGGAGATAGGAAGCTAGCTAGCTAATGGGACTTATCTTTGTTTTTATATTTGATAGATGGCCAGTTAAGTACTGGTAGATTATCTGTGTTAATTTACTGCCAGTACACAGCTGGACACCGGACACAGCTGGTGCGACAGCAACCCCACTTTACAATTTCCTTGGAATTTTACCTTTTGTAGTTTTTGTTTGGTTGTTGCATTTTTTTCTTGTTACATTCATCCTATTCATTACATAAATCTAAACCGGGTGGAGAAAGTCTCACCAGACGGAAGGATCGAAGAACTGACAGACCCTGAACATTGGCCAGCCCCAGCTCCACCAGGCTCATGGTCACGATGATGCTATCAAAGATGTTCCATCCAACCTGGAAGTAGTAGTACGGATCCATGGCAATAAGCTTTAGGACCATCTCTGCTGTGAAGATCCCAGTGAATACCTGCACAAGAGGGTTGTTTCTCAAAAGAACTGTCCATGGTATTCCTAACAAGCATTGGAGAAGATGATCATTACTGAAGAAGGTAACTCACCAAATTCCCCACACTCAGCACATCCTCAAACTCTGCTGTCATTGGGTAATGTTCCATGGCCATGAACATGGTGTTGAGGACAATGCAGATTGTGATGCCCAAGTCCACAAACGGGTCCATCACTATTAGGTACATCCACTTCTTGAAGATCACCCAAGGCACACAGCAGTTCCATTTCAAGAAGATGTCAGAAAACTTGTACCAACAAGGGGGGCACGGCCTGAGATCCACCTCCAGATCTGGTAAAGGTAAACAACCAGGGTGTAGCTTGTCTTGCTTAACACAGGGGTAAAGGACTAGCATGTTGTTTGCCACCCACCTTTTTTACACCTATGTTGCATTAATACGCTCAAAACAATAAAAGGTAATTGGAATATCATTTTAATCCATGGGGGATCCCTGAGGGTTCCCTCAAGGAAACATGTCTTGTAATGAACTATATATGTATGTAATGAACTATTCATATTTGATACTCAAAGAACCATTTAAATAGGGATTCTTTGAATATCTTATCCCACAGTTTCAATGAGAAAACCCCCTAAAGGACCCTCCAGGAACCTTTTTCGAGCATATAGGAGCTAATAATAACAAAGGATTGACAAAATAACCAAAACACCACATAGAAAAGGACTGTTACTTTAAAGTAACAAAATCACAATTACAAACATTAACAAGTTGCATTGGCAAAGAGGTACAATGCCCGCAAGTTGAGGCGTTCCAACAGTGACAGACAGACACAGGACAGCGAGTCCTCTTTCACCCCATTTTCTACATCCGGACGGGTTTATGTTTAGAACAAACTAAATTATGTCTTAAGACCACAGTGTCGGGTGCGAACTGTTAAACTTGGTCAGATATGCAATATCCCAAGTCACACAGTTTAGGACTTGTATGACAGTACCCTCAGGACACGAGCTCATTAGGTCATTTGTAATATTATACATATTGTTGGGTGTTTCCGTTTTTTTTCATACCCCCTATAAATGTCGAAAACATATCCCTTTTCCCATCTCACAGTTTTTCTAGCACATTTTGTTTCTACGCTATACATTTTGATTGGTGACAGTTACCGTCCAAGTCGTCTTGGCTATAGACACTAGGCAAACTTGGTGTCTTCATCTGTAGACCTGCTACTTCCAGCTGGTTGCTGCTCTCTTTGGGATCACTGGACCTCCTCAACACTGCGACAGACTGGACCAAAGAACAACAACTTACAGAGCAAAGCTGAGCTTAAACGAATAAGTCTGTTCTGATTTAGGCATTCACCAAAGTCCCTGAAGCCTTGCTAAGAGTGTTGAAAAGTACATATTAAATCCTGTTCTGTTTGGTTCAGTGAGGAAAAGCACACAAAAACCCATCCATGCCCAGAGGCTCACCTCCTGGTCTGTCGGATCCCTTTGGGAGTTGGTTCTAACCACATGGCCTCCATTGGTGTCCTGCAAAGCCTTGTCATTCATAATGAAGTCGGACGTACACTCCTCGTCAGCAACCACTTGATCAGACTTTTCACCCTTCTCATTCTCTGATTTGGGACCGGGCAGGGATGTCTGGCTCCCAGCCATTTTAGCATGTTCATGGCGTTCGTGATGCCTTTCAAGTCTCTGTCAGGGAAATATTCAGTCATCAAACACACTTAGGATGCCAACAACCGAGATGTGCATCAATCGGCAACTGAACGTCCTCATGCTTCTTTGCTATTTTAATATTTGCAGTCATTCGTTTAAATGGATACACTATACAGTACATTTTCCGCATTTTGTCAGCTGCTTAAAACACAGAAAGTTGATCACACATCAGAGAGTTGCCTTACGGACCTCCGCCTCCTTCCGCTCCATCAGCTGCTCCATGATCCTGGCGTACTCCGCCTCCTTCTCCTTTGCCTCGGCCATAGTGGCCTCGTTCTGCTCTGCGTACGCCATTGCCACCACAGCCAGGATGAGGTTGATCAGGTAGAAGGAACCCAGGAAGATCACCACCACAAAGAAGATCATGTAGGTTTTTCCTGCCGCGCGAAGAGTCTGAGTAAAATAAAAATGACGACCAGTTACCTCACCAGTAGAAAGCAAGAGTACACCATCTTTACATTTTATCCTAATGCCACATAATGTCGACACATATGATCCTAAGACACCGAAGGGTGCTATAGGTATAGACATCTGCAACTTTTATTTTTATTTGATTGATCACACATTTCAGTATTTTGAAGGACTTGACACGTGCGTACCAACTGGAAAAGATTTTCCCAGAAATCCTGTGTCATCAGTCGAAACAGTGCAAGGTAGGCCCACCCAAAACTGTCATAGCTTGTGTATCCATAGTTGGGATTCTTTCCAGCCTTGAAGCACTTGTATCCTTCAGGACATAGTCTGTCATAAGTCCAAGTGGCACAACAAATTGGATAGGAATTATGATGAGTTGTCATTAAAATATATAAAAGTATTTTTGTATTGGATGGTCAAGGTTACTCCAGAAAACGTACCCAGCATCAGACGCGTTTCCACACAGCAGGGGGTCCATCATCCCTGGGAGGTAGTAGTGGTTTTCTGGAGGAAACCAGGGGACCAAAGTAGAGCATAGTTTGTTTTGCTAGACCTTTTTCCAATGTAACTAACAAGACCATCTTAAAGCGCACAAGATGGAAGTAAGTAACCATACCAAAAAATCTATAACTAAGTGTATTATTTTGGAACCACTGTTCCTAAGTTGTACTTTAGTACATAATACGGTATTGAAAAGGTATTTAACACTTTGCCTAAGTCTACAGATTTAGGCTGTATCGAGAGTTCAAGGAATTCTAAGGAATCTCTGATTTATGGCGTTTAATACAAAGAGTTCTTGGCGCCAGTCCCCTGCATCTGTCTGTCCGGTTTTCCGTGATGGTAATAGAAGACAGTTGTTTCCTGTTTACTGAAGATCCATAGGGACAGATGTTCCAACACTAATATGTGCTCATGTGTTATAGCATTTTCGGGGTTCACCTTTGTTGAACTGTGATTTTGTAGCTTTGGCTTTCTATTGGAAGAATGCTTGTTTAACAGTGTTTATTGTTTTAGGAGCCCCTCAGTCCTATATGGATAATCATGGTTTTCTGCTCTGGGGAATGAAGTAATAGTTCTCTTGGCAGTAAACCACTCACAGATTCCTTTTCATTTCTCTTTTCCTCTAAAGCTGGTGTTCTGGAAAATTCCCCCATAAATGTGTTCATGAATAATGGTTCACTTTTGGTATCCAACCTTCTTTAATTCCTGTGTGTTCTGCTGTTCTAATTAAAAGTCTGCCAATACCTTTCTCATCGATGTAGTCGGTGAACTCCCAAGTCCTGTTGTCCAACGTGACGTTGTCAAAGTATGTCACGTTAAACGGCCAGTAAACGCACTTCTGCCTCAGGTTCCCCATGAACAGCTGCAGTCCAACCAGGGCGAACACCGCCAGGCAGAAAACTGTCAGGATCATCACGTCGGCCAGCTTTTTCACTGACTGGATGAGAGCCCCCACAATGGTTTTAAGACCTGAAAGGATCCAAACAACGTCAGCTACACTCCGATTGAATAATAGCAATGGATACAAAAAACATCATACAAATATGAATTTGTTTGTGCTTTTAAACAATCATTTGATCCACTGTAGATCATACAGTGTTTATGGGCTATTCATTAAAAGCTACCCAAGGTTCAGAGACGCAGACCCGGGTGGGACTAGGACATTCTTAAGTGACACGTACCAGGAATTACAGTGATTGTTTTAAGGGCTCGGAGAACACGGAACGTCCTGAGGGCTGACACGTTACCCAGGTCTACGAACTCAGTGACGTACCTGCCGGGAACAAACCATAACAACACCTTATAATGGAGAGGGGAATGTTGACAATGAAACAAGTCATCTCCGGTTCACGTATGTGCTTGGCTCGTTGTTTTTTCATGGACGATTAGACGGTTGCTAGTGTAAAAGATATGGTGAACGGAAGAGGCAACTGTCCATTCCCAGCCGGGCAACTGTACCTCTGGCTAAAGCCAAAGACCTGTGTTATCATCAAACCTTCTTTGCAAGGCTGAAGTGTGACCAATAAGTTACCATGTGGAGATCTGGTTATTAACATTTTAGCTTTGATGGATAATGACAGAAATGCATTAGACAGAAAGTAGATCACATTGAGCGGCGCCACAGAATCCGTTGTTTGTTGTCTAGGAGCCTTAAACAATTTAGATGTGTCATAAATATGTAAGCCTTTTATTTAACATGACTGAAAAGGGCGGGATCGACTGTATGTTGCATATGTATGTCATTATCTGCTTGTCGTACAGTGAAAGAAAAAGCATTCCAGTAAATTCCAGTAAACAATAGCTGGTTTTAATCAGAGTGCCGAAAACACAATTTTGTTGTGTTGTAAGTCCAAATTTCTCTCATTTTGGATAAGAGCATCGGCTAGGTGAAATCAAATTATGAGAAACTAGTGTGGAGCACACAGACCTTGAGCCTTCCACCATGGTGATCAGGGACAATATTTCTAGTATTTCTAATATTTCTAGTCTTGAGGAGAGCCAAAACATCTGGAAGGATGTTATGAATAGAGGAAGAGGGATTGGGAGGTGGGAGGGAAATGGAGGAAAAGATCCAGAGAGAAAACAGTGTGGAGAGAAGAGAGGGAGGTGTAGAGTATGGGGCACTAGGGACTAGAGGTTGGTGAAACTAAATTAAGGGTCAAAATCATTTAGTCAACGCTAACGCCCTGACCTCTGACCTTTCGCGTCTCCCGGTGGGTTAGAGGCAGGAAGTCTAGAAGGGTGTTATGAGAGAGAAAAGGAGGAGAAGAGCCAAAGACAGCGGGGACAGAGAGGTAAAGAGAGATTCGGGGTGCTATAGAACTGGTAAACAAAGAGATACAGAGGGAGGAAGACAGAAGTACAGGAACAGAGAGGTAGAGAGAGATTCAGGGCCCAATTGAACAGGTAGATGGAGAGAGACAGACAGAAGTGAGTTAAAAGAGAGGGAGGCAGAGAGAGAAGTTGACAGGGAAGAGCAAATGGTAGAGGAAGAAAGGAGAGAGTTTGAGAGAAGTATCTGGAAGTAGGGGAGGTAGTAACCTCTTGACCTTTGACCTTAGCCATGACACAACCACACACAGTCACACCTGGCCCAGTGCCAAATGTTTCTTGGCTAATGAGCAATGACCATCCCACTCCCAATACTCACGCCATGCTTATCACCATGAAATCCAACCAGTTCCATGGATCTCGAAGGAATGTGAAATCTCCAACACAGAAGCCTCTGGACAACACTTTAATGCCTGCCTCAAAGGTATAGATCCCAGTAAAGACATATCTGCAATCCAACGTAAGAGTTGCAAGGTTCATAGAATGGCATTTGGTGACATTTTTGTGTTGTCTAAATAATGTAATGATAAATATTATTATTATTGGGATATTTGAATCTAATGCTCTTATAGGAAACTGTGCAAACCAGTTATTTTTCCTAAAGTCAGACAAACTAAATATGCCAACGTTTGAAACTTCCTCAACAGTTTTACTTCCTCAACAGTTTTGCTTCCTCAACAGTTTTTCTTTCCTCAACAGTTTTACTTACTCAACAATTTTACTTACTCAACAGTTTTACTTACTCAACAGTTTTACTCCATGCCGGAGGATCACTCATCGTCATGAACACACAGTTAGACAGGATTGTTAACATGATGAACATGCTAAACAACGTACCTGCGTTAAGGTAATGACACCTATGGAATTATAACAATATCTTAAAATCTAGGCAAATATAACATACCTAGAATATTTCTCATTCAAGTCCTAAATCAACATGTGTATCGTTAATAGAAAAGCAGGACAGTAAAATTATATTGAAAGGATATGAATGTATGAGAATTTTGATGGATCCTCTCCTTAGAATACTAAAGGGTGACAGGATGTAACAGGCCGGCTCAGCATTGAACCTGAAGATTGTATTCCCCTTGGTGATGACAATAAAGGTCTGGAAGACACAAAGCCAGCATTGATGAATATACATTGTCCAAGTTCAATGACCACTACATGAAGGTGTTATGAGTCTTCAGCCTCAGGTTAGTAATACAAGGGACAGGGATGAGGACTGTATTGTCCTGGGTACACATGTCTTGATATTATGTCATTATATAAATGATGTGATTATTATAATTATGTCTTGATAATATGTTATTATTATAATGTCGTGATAATATGTCATTATAAATATATTATGTTATTATTATGTCTTAATATTATGTCATTATATAAATGATGTAATTATTATAATTGTCTTGATAATATTTCATTATATATATTATGTTATTATTAATATGTCTTGATATTATGTCATTATATATATTATGTTATTATTATTATGTCTTGATATTATGTCATTATATATATTATATTATTATTATTATGTCTTTGTAATAGGTCATTATATATATATTATGTTATTATAATTATTATTATTATTATGTCTTGATATTATGTCATTATTATTATCATGTCTTGATATTTTGTCATTATATATTTGTTGGTATTATTATTATGTCTTGATATTATGTCATTATATATTTGATGGTATTATTATGTCTTGATATTATGTCATTGTATATATTATGTTATTATTAGTATGTCTTGCCCTGATCTTGACATCTATGTACACTGTAAGATCAGATCACAATTCTCATATTATAATCAAGTATAAAAACGACTTAGTCACTTTAGAGATAAGTGTCTTTAATAAGGATATAATTACTTTGTGTGATTTGTAGAATGGGTCCAGTTCCTCCAGAGGTGTGTTGAGAAGTTCAGATGGTGGATCTCCATAAATAAACGGCAGGGCCTTGCCAGCTTCCAGGTCAGCGGATGGCTTCGGCAGGTCTTCCTCTGCCACCTCAACATTCAGAGCGTTCTTCTCGTCCTGCTCCTTTACTTCCTCGGCCATCCGCCTCTCGATTTCCTCCA
>JACXGK010006679.1:0-27917 GCA_016801125.1 Novumbra hubbsi
GCTCCACTACACTGATGCTCCACTACACTGATGCTCCACTACACTGAAGCTCCACCATAACAATGCCCTGCCATATTTATGCTCTACCTCACCGATGCTCTACCATACTCACCTTTCAACTCCTCCATTCTCTTCCCTTTTCTCAATGTTTCTTCTCCATGTTGGTCCTCCCCGTCTCTCCCTGCTCCCTCTAACAATCCCTCCCCGTCTCTCCCTGCCTCATTATACAGACCATGCCGCCACACAGGTTAAGGTTCGGGATTTGGAGTCAAGGTTACAGAACAACTTAGCGATGTGTTTCAGTGTGTCACCTTTATGTTTGTGGTAGGAGAGCTCCCGATTGGTCACTCTGAGCCACCTCTTCTTAAAGTTCTTCTTGCCGATGCGCTTCCTTCCCTGGGCCCTCTTCTGGACCTCCCTGGGTGAACACATTTAACCATGTATAGTTGAGTGACCCATACACATTTAACCATGTATAGTTGAATGACCCATACACATTTAACCATGTATAGTTGAATGACCCATACACATTTAACCATGTATAGTTGAATGACCCATACACATTTAACCATGTATAGTTGAGTGACCCATACACATTTAACCATGTATAGTTGAATGACCCATACACATTTAACCATGTATAGTTGAGTGACCCATACACATTTAACCATGTATAGTTTAGTGTTGCGTCCTCTGCAAACCATTAAATCAATCAAATTTAAAAAGGTACGAGCTAAACCCCTGAACAACCGATACCAAGGAAATTCTGATACTTTTCTTTCTTATTATTATTCTGTTTAAATATTTAGTCCTATCCTTAGTCTTACACTTAGCCCATAGTCTTTTGATTCAGCAGATATAACCAGTACCTTGAACAAATCCACTCACCCCTCCTTGAGAACCACAGAATCCTCCACACCACTGGACTCCTTACAGACATTAGAGGAGATCTCATCAAGGAACTACCCAAACAGCCACAGGGAAATTACAATTAGCAATGTGTACAAAACTCATGTATCAAACCACAAAAATTTTATCTGCTTCTTACATTTTTTCCAAGGACCCATGAGTTTGTCAAGAAACCCATCTAAATCCACTAAATCAAATGCAATATAAATGATTCTTTACAAACAACTCACCTTTTTTACTTTTTCAATACATTTGTCTTCTTGGAATGATTTGAAGAAATCGTACATGTAGGATTCTTTAAAACTAGACTAAAGACAAAATACACAAACAAAGTGTTAGTTGCTGAGAGCAGGCCTATGAACACAAAATAATGATTGACAGACAGACACACTCGAACAAGACAAGATTGACACATTGGTGAGAGGGCATGTTGACTGGCTGATTGACAGTCTTACATACCAGTTTGTTTTTTGACAGGCTTCCCCAGCTTCCCAAAGTCTGGATGGTTTTAGAGATGAGAGTGAGTGTTCGGGAGACCTCTAGATCCTGACGGATGAGTGTACGAAAGACCATCAGATACCAAACTCATGTTCATTTGGGAACAAATGTATATATAAAAAAAAACTTGTATTTTTCGGTGGAAAACAAGGACGTCTCCCAGTGACCCTAACAGCAGTGCACACACTTCTACCGCGGCGGTCTTACTCACTGGATGGTGTGGACGGAGCTGGAACGTGTGTGGTGAGAGAACGGCAACGGCAAAGAACCGCAGGAATACAAAGCTACTGACCGCGGAGTACTGGACATGAGGGTCAGCTACAGGAAAGGGAGGGGGGGGGGGCAGGTTAAACAAAAGCAAATCCAACACTTAGAACGACCCTTTTCTATCCTTGCAAGGTAGGAAAATGGGCACAGTTTGTTTTTAGGGGAACCTGCTCTATATTGTGCCAAATCGTATGAGCATTGTAATTTAACAGAACATTACTCAAACCAAGCCGTAACACCAAGCCGTAACACCAAGCTGTAACACCAAGCCGTAACACCAAGCTATAACACCAAGCCATACCTACCCATCAGTCAGGGTTCTGGCTCCCCCTGATGGTTGACACGGTCTCCACAACATATTGCTTATTAATAAAATATTCTGTTACAAGGAACTACATACTATTTGGCATCAAATCCAGCATCTTCCGCTTTTGACAGAGAGCTGTTGATGTCTACACAATCTCACGGGCTCGGCACTCAGATCTGTATATGATGAATGAAAACCTCTAAAATGTAGAGTTTCTGAGTGAACATTCTTTTTTTTTTTTTTTTATTAGAAAGTACTAACAAGGAGTATTGTTGCATAGCTCCCAAAACGTTCCGGAGTTATTTGGGAACTCCCCAAAAGAGATCTAAAAAAACCTTTCCAAACATCTGGAAGGCTGCAATCCGGCATAGGACCAGACAGTAGGATGAAGATGAGGATGAGGAGAGGATGAGCGTGTGAAGGTCTGTTCACCTGGAAAGCGCTTGGAGGCCATTTGACGTAGTGAACGAAACATGTCACACATTAGGGGGGGGCAGCTGGAGCTGGACTGGGTGATCGACGAGAATACCTTCTGAACAAAGCCCTGAAGGTTCTCCTGGAGTGGACAGGGGATGAACAGACATGTGCAAAACCGACATACAAAGACAGACAATATACTGACATACAGTTAATCAGCCCATAGTTAGACTATCCACTGATAGACAGTTAATTATACCATAGTAAAATAATCCACTGATAGACAGTTAATTATACCATAGTAAAATAATCCACTGATGGACAGTTCATTATACCATAGTAAAATAATCCACTGATAGACAGTTTGCATGTACCTTGTTGACCTCAACGTTATCTCCCTCTTTCAGTTTGATTGGATCAATCTCACAGGTTTTGTTGGATTCACAAATCTAAAAAAAGAGGAACATGTATTTTGATATTATCATGCCGAGAGTTTTCTTTAACACATTCTTTAAACCAAGCCGCCGGTAGATTAAGCCCCGCCGAGCGTCACAGAGTACCTTAGTCACCGAGATCTGGGTTCACCTAGGATACGGTCACCTAGGCAACACATGACGCACATTACCTCATCCAACACAGGCTTCAAGGTGACCGTCAGGTAGCTCCGCCCCACAATCTTCATCATGTCGTCGATGCAGCGAGTCGCCAAGGAGTTCCCCCGGAAAATGGTGTTGGCCTCCCTGGACGGACAAGACGGGGTTAAGGTCGGGCTGGCCCTCGGGGGCGGGGCCGGAGGGCGGGGCTGCTACTCACTGGGTGTGGTCCAGCTCCAGGGCAGCGATGGAGGACACAAAGGGCACCAGGCGGTTGTGGTGGAGCAGCAGGCGGACCAGCGGCAGCACCGCCTCGTAGCGCTCCCGGCAGATGTCCCCCAGGACGTGGGCGGCGGACGCCGAGACGGGCTGAGGAGGACGCAGAGAGGAGGTCGTGAGTGGCCTGTCGGCGCTGTGCCGTCCGCCCGTTTAAGAGACCGGGCCAATCGGTCGGATGGATTTGGGTAAAGGCCTTTTCACGTCAGCGGCTGTCGCGGAGCGCCTCCGCAAAACGCCCCGCCCGAAACCCAGAGGTGACTGGGAAAAACTACCTATTTAGGGAGAAACCTAGAGAGGAACAGGCTGTGCCGGGTGACATTTTAAGACTACAAATGAGATGAGATGTTTGGCCTCTACTGTTAGGAAAGGTTTTTCTATCGGGGTCCTGCAGGGAGAAACATTTTCCTTCCCCTTAATTTCCTCTTGTAACAACTATATACAAGTAGTCACATTTGTTGTTTTAGGTGTGTTTTTGTTCTTCCTTTTACAGGTTTAAATTTAGAATTGTAAGTTGTAATTGTAATTTCTAGTCACCCCAAAAGACAACTATATAACTGTATTTTACCATCAATATGCAAGTAGCCATTGCACTGGCTTCTCAGTCCGTTGTACACCCGTAAGTCAGGGCCTAATATCTGACAGATACACCCGTAAGTCAGGGCCTAATATCTGACAGATATGGACACCATGCGACCACCCAATTTCTCTTATTTCTGGTAGCAGGGGGGCAGGGGGGACCCTGGAAGGCTACAGTTGGCTGGGCTCTTCTTTCTGGTAGCAGGGGGGCAGGGGGGACCCTGGAAGGCTACAGCTGGCTGGGCTCTTATTTCTGGTAGCAGGGGGGCAGGGGGGACCCTGGAAGGCTAGAGCTGGCTGGGCTCTTATTTCTGGGAGCAGGGGGGCAGGGGGGACCCTGGAAGGCTGGAGCTGGCTGGGCTCATAATACACAAACACGGTAAACAGTGGAATACAGGGATGTTTGCTTTGAAACTGCTAAAGGTTCTTTCACCCTGGTGGCAAAGTGGAGACTAGCAGGATTGCCACTGGTTGTCATGGCAGAGCTGGTAAGTTGCATGCGGCTCGCAGGAACCTAACCCGTCTGGGCAAAGACTTCTGTGAGTGTGCCCATAATATTTGGGGGACTTTGGTAAATGCATCACTTCCTAAATGAACTAACAGAACACTGGTCAGACAGACGGGTGTGCGGACCACCAGGCAGGCGTGAGGTAAGACGGGCAGGCGTGAGGTTAGTACTTTGACGTCTGGGGACTGGAGCAGCAGCGTCCGGAGCGGGGTGTAGCAGGCTGACGGCAGCACGCTGTCCTCGGTGTAGGTCACATTGAGCCGTAGGGAGCCCAGGTCGTCAGTCTTGGCCTTGTTTCCATTCCCTTTGGGCTGGAGAAGATACCTGTGTCCCGGGACGACCCCACCCAAACACCCTCCGTCAGTGATACAGAAGATACCCGTGTCCCCGGGAAGACCCCACCCAAACACCCTCCGTCAGTGATACAGAAGATACCCGTGTCCCCGGGACGACTCCACCCAAACACCCTCCGTCAGTGATACAGAAGATACCCGTGTCCCCGGGACGACTCCACCCAAACACCCTCCGTCAGTGATACAGAAGATACCCGTGTCCCCGGGAAGACTCCACCCAAACACCCTCCGTCAGTGATACAGAAGATACCCGTGTCCCCGGGACGACTCCACCCAAACACCAAAACGTTTGTTTTCCTGTGTTTTTGTACATTCCGTCTGCTGACTTTATACGATCATTTAAAACAAGATTGTCATTTAATCATAATACAATATTAATGTAATGCACATTGGGAAAATAGAAGGCCTTTAAAAAGGAATTCAGAATCCTTCACTTTCGCCACATTCTGTAAACACCTTTTCTCCAAATTCTGTAAACACAAACTTCTCGACATACACGCAATACGCCACAATGACAAAGCAGAAACAGGTTCAGAAATTTCTGCCAATTCATTGAAAATGGAGACAAATCAATACTGCTCTTATGCACGTGTGTATTTACTTTGCACTGCCATTTATAATTGAGTGCAACCTGTCCACCAGTTGCACATTTAATTGGTCGAACAGGATTCAGAAGACACGCCCACGCGTCTGCCTATATAAGGTCCTGCATTTCACAGTAAACCAATGGCCGCCACACCCATGTTGCCCCACAGAAAACCTGCCTAAAAGGCAACCTTCTCTCATGACATCGATCAGGTTTGTAGAGTGTCTAGAAGGAAGCCAATCCTGCCGCCAGAAGGACTCCAAAAGCACGAGGACAAAGATGATCCGTTCTCGCGATACCAAAATGAAACTATTAGGCCTGAATCCCAAGCGCTTGTCTGGAAAAAAACTAAGTTCAGCTCTTCTGACGGGTAATACCCTACGGTGAATCATGGTGTAAACTAAGAAAAAGACGTCCTTGAAGGTGTGTGGAGCAAATCATCTCACAACAACAACAACCTCAAGCAAAAAGCCAGGACAACCTGTGCCCTGTGTATGAAATGTGTATGAAAACGTGACTTGGGGTGGACTGGACAAGTCTGAGAATGTCTGCGGGTGGCCATACTTGAACCACACTGAACATCTGAAGATGCAGTTCACAGATGCAGGTCAGATTGGAAATGGGACATCTGTGAACTGCATCTTCAGATGTTCAGTGCGGGTGGCCATACTTGAACCACACTGAACATCGGAAGATGCAGTTCACAGATGTCCCATTTCCAATCTGACCGAGCCTGAAAGGATCTACGAGGTAGAATGAGAGAAACTTCCCAAGAAGACTGAAGAGCTGTGATCTTCTACCAAATCAAGGCACATTTAAAACAACAAGTGTCAACCAAAGGGCTGAACAATAAAAACGAATTCAAACAAAGAGTGTCTAGGACAACAAAAGGAAAACCATGAATAAAGAGATGGCTAAATAAACATGTGTTCAGAGGACATGACGGACATAAACACACAACTTCCACAAAACAAACAGGCGTTGACGAATTCAGTTACTATTCCACACAGGCAAAAAGTCTGACCTAAGCAACTTGGCGTGTGGCACTGCCAACTGTCTCTCCATGGTTGGAGATGATCCTCCATCAGTAGGGTAATGTGCCATTCCACAGAGCACATGGTCTTAAAATTGGTTCTGGGATCATGACAGCAAGTCGTGTGTATTTGAGTGGCCTCCGTAGTACAAGTACTTCAAATCAACAGAGCCTTTGGGATGGACTGTTCCCAAACAGAAGAGCAACATCCTGGTGAATTTGTACCCAGAGGGCTGGAGGCAAATGGGAATCAACGCGAAGGTTACCGGCACATATGCAGAAACCACAACAGTGCATCACAGCGGAACTCACAAAACCTGTGCCCGTTTCCAAACCGTGTAACCTCAAAAGAGACGTTTTACATTGGCTTTGAATCTCTTCATGTGAAATCGTCACTCCGTGCTTGTTTTCAAAAGAAATACTTCTCGGTGTAGAAGGACAAATGTTAGACAGGTAAATTACCAAACTGCTTTTACAAGTTGAATTTGCCAACAATCAGTCACCTTAGTTGCAGTCCAAAATAGTGCCCAGACTCAATTACACAGTTTGTTTGTGCACCCTTGCCTGCACGGCTGCCACACCACCAACAGGGGTAGCAGTTTTCTCAATTCTGCATGGCTTCAAAAGCTGCAGCTATGTTTGTCTCTAATCTGTTGGCACGGTAATCATTAGACTACAGTTGAGTCTGCGTATTCTGGGACAAAGTCAATAGATCAGCACACATTTTCTCCTAATCCACGTTGAGGGTCTGTATGTTACAGTGTGTGTGTGTGTGTGTTCACAGAGAAGATGATCCCTCTCTACAGAAGGGATGGCGCTCCAAGCTCCATGCAAACTGACGCCCACACACAATTCTCACGGCCCTAATGCAAAGCGCAAAGATTGGTATCCACACAATCCCTTATCACAGAGGCACTCGCACTCCATATACGAAATACCACCATTGACACAGTGTTTGAAGCAGACGGACGGGAAGTAATTGGTCCACAAAATGAATACAGAAATATATGTTTCTAGATCAGCTTGACAGGATCTAGCTCATGTTTATTTCGAATTCTGAACACATCATCACTAGGAGAAGGAGGGTCTGTATGTATACCTTGTAGTTTATTTTACAAGCCGCATTTCAACCAGCTGTCAAATTCTGATACTTTGTGCCCGAAATCAGCCTAGTGACTAATCAGATTCAAATGTGAAACAAAATCGGATGTCAAAGTGTGATTAATTCGAAAGACTAATTACTGGTCTGGGCTGCCAGTGTAAACGCAGACAAAGAAATACAGGACAAGTTTGGCCCCTTACATCGTAATAAAAATGATTGATCCTAGATTAGCTGACATCCTCAGCTGGGGCCGTCTTAACATCCGCAGCAATGATCTACCCGGAAGGAAGGTCAGTGCTGTGTGGGGTGTGGCGTCAGAGAGCATCGGCTTCGGTTAGCTGATAAGATGAGACAAGCCGTGGCGGCGTACGTAATAGCCCCCGTCGCGTCCTCTTATCGGGCCCCTTCATCGGCTTATCAGTCTGGTCATTTTAGCTAGCCAGCCCGCTAGCACTGCAGTCAGATTACATTCTTCAGGCCGAGCACAACAGCAGCAGAGGCAGGCGTGTGGCTGTGTGTGCAGTGCTACCATGTGAAAGCAGGGTGCGTCACTGCGAGCAGTGCAGGGTTCCCATGCGAGAGCAGGGTTTGTCACTGTGCAGTGCAGGGTTCCCATGCGAGAGCAGGGTTTGTCACTGTGCAGTACAGGGTTCCCATGCGAGAGCAGGGTTTGTCACTGCGTGCAGTGCAGGGTTCCCATGCGAGAGCATGGTTTGTCACTGCGTGCAGCAATGGTGTCCCATTTCCAATGTAGTGCACTTCTATTGACCAAAGCCCCTTACTACTGAATGTAGTGCACTATATGGAATAGGGTGCCGGTTGTCAGACAACGGCATCCGATGCCTGAAGGAGTCTGTGAATGAATGTCGGTGTGTAGTTCGTGGCTAGTCGGTGTGTAGTTCGTGGCTAGTCGGTGGGTAGTTTGTGGCTAGTCGGTGTGTAGTTCGTGGCTAGTTGGTCTGTAGTTCGTGGCTAGTCGGTGTGTAGTTCGTGGCTAGTCGGTGTGTAGTTCGTGGCTAGTCGGTGGGTAGTTCGTGGCTAGTCGGTGGGTAGTTCGTGGCTAGTCGGTGGGTAGTTCGTGGCTAGTCAATGGGTAGTTCGTGGCTAGTCGGTGGGTAGTTCGTGGCTAGGCTACGGGCCTCTGCGGGCATGCAGACGTACATTGCGCATCTTAGAATATTGGCGTGTCAGTGTGTGAAATCTCACAAGTTAGTGTGCAACTTAGCGCGTTAGGAAAAGGATGTGCGACAGTGTGAGCTTGTGTGTGTGTGTGTGTCCACGTACTTACCAGGCCCTGTGAATATGGTCATTTTGCAGGATCTTGACAGACACCCGCGTCTCCCCCAGGAAAACGTCTTGTGCCAAGTTCCCATTGTTCCACAGTTCAACTCTGCAGAGGAGCACACGTGAAAACAAAGACTGAACGAAACAAAGAAATGAACAAATGAGCAGCAATCGCCCCCCCCCTCCACATCACTCACCACTGCCTGAATGACACACTCACGTAAACACAAACACATCCATCTTAACACAATAACACGAGGCACACTCCTGAGTTAGGGCACTACCAGACTGACACGTCGATTTCATCCATCTTTGATCTCCAATTCTCTCTCAATGGGAGTTGAATGTTGTCGGACAGACAAAATTGCCGTCCATCATCACAGACAAAACGGCCAGGTGAGTTGAACTTCTAAAGCTAGGATCTTTAATTATCTTAATCAGTACACTAAGTTGTGTCCTTGACTGTGATTGGGGTAATAAAGCCAGTGACTAAGTGGATAAAATCTAAATACTCCAAAAGTCCAGTTCTGACCATCCATTATTATTACAACTGCAGTTTGTAGAGTCTATGCAGCACTTGTTGACATTGTTCTGAATCATTGACAGTAAAGCAAGATTATATTCTGGGTTCGGATGTCTGATGGGAAGTACCAGAACTAAGGTCATGAGGCCTTTCTGGGTAGAATTTCTAAAGACAAACTAGCCAAATATCATTAATGGAGGAGTCCAATAGAGTGATGTAGAAACTAAGGATCCCAGCTTTAACAGGGCAACGGACACATTAGCCAAATAGCACACTGCACACGCAAATGTGTCTAAGACCTGAAATTCCTCCCTTCTAACTTGTTGTCCATTCTTAATGGATCAGTGTGGCACCGGCCTAATTCCTTACCTGTGTGAAGTATACAGATTACAAAACACTTCAGAAATAACCATGCGCTTTAAAATCACCTCAGATCCAAACTAAAAGTCACGCATGCATGATTACCTCTTAGCCCAGCCTAGTCTCACTACAAACCCAGTGAGATAGGTAGCTATGAGTCAGTCCGCTGTAGGTGACGCAAAGAGACACAAACCCCAACAGGTCCTTTATCCTCAACTCCAACTTCACATTGCACATGACACATTCTGCGATTAGCATAACCAAGCAAACATTTTTTTTTTCATTTAAACAGAGGTGTGTTCCAACCCGTAGTTGGTCTGCCACAGTTGTTAAGAAAACGGAGGGAGGAAAAGGCAGAAAAAAGAGGAAGGTAGAGGAGAGGGGAAAGAGCAGAAGAAAACAGGAAGGTCGAGGAGAGCGGAAAGAGCAGAAGAAAACAGGAAGGTAGAGGAGAGCGGAAAGAGCAGAAGAAAACAGGAAGGTAGAGGAGAGCGGAAAGAGCAGAAGAAACAGGAAGGTAGAGGAGAGGGGAAAGAGCAGAAGAAAACAGGAAGGTAGAGGAGAGGGGAAAGAGCAGAATAAAACAGGAAGGTAGAGGAGAGGGGAAAGAGCAGAAGAAAACAGGAAGGGTGAAGAGGAGGCAGCACACTCACTTGATCCCCAGCTTCTCAATGTCCTCTTCCTCTACAGGGAAATGAGACTTTCTTGTGTAACTGTTGGGCCTAGTGACCTGAGAACCACAGCAGGGAAATGTTCACAGTCAAACGCTCTTATTTCTTTATTCTCATTGCAACATGTTCCTCCATTTTGGAACTAATTAACCAAGGCCAAGTGTGACAACAGTCCGGCTAATCATTATGGTAACAGAAGAGTTTTGCGAGAACTAAAATCCTAGGTTTGTAGCGTTCAAGGCCTGCATAGCTTCCTGCTTGGCCTGCCGTCTGACACGCGTCTTCTTCTGACACGTGTGATATAAAGACACTTACTTCAAAAAAGAAGGTTTCATCAAACTGGGGGTCACTGGTCTTCTTTTTAACTTTCGTTTTCCTCTGGTCAGATCTAAGGAGACATTAGGAATCAGCCTAAAAGCATCTAAAAAAGCACAACTGAATGTCTGAAATTCCCTCACGCCAGACGTTAGAACTGCGCACGGAAAACTAAGCAGGGGCTTTCAACTACCACGACGCACGTTCAAATGAGTCGGCCCTGTAATCACGACCCAGCCAATACCCTGCTACGTACACGTCTTACCTGGCAGGCCCGACAAGCGAGACGGTGGCGTACGGGTCACAGTTCTGTCCGCTGATCAGAGGCAAGCCCTGGCATTCTATGATCCTGGGGGGGGCAGTAAAACACACCTCAATTCACCTTCCAGTGTTTTTTTTAGATCAATTAAATGTTTTGACATCCCCTAACCTTACACTCACGATGGGTACCAACGCACAATTTGGGATCCCTAGGTCTAGCAGTTCTGCAATTGACCCAGCACAATGAGAATGTCAAATCACAACACCTTACAGCGACCGTCTCAATTGAGAATAAAGGCAAATCCTGAGTGGGTGTGTATTTGTTAAAACAGTGGCTAGGTGAAAACCAGACATGTGTAGCGGAGGGCAGGACCATAAGATTGTGAAGGAATGAACAAACTAGTGCGTCAGCATTCTGTCAGAAAGTACGGAGGAGACGGGAAGCACAGGCCCTGTGTCTAGGCCACAATGACGATAGTCCCCAACCACTTACTAAGCCACGGGACTAGTGAACAGATAGAATGCATACTGTTGTAAGGATGACATCACTAGAGCCCAGGCAGCGTGTGTGCTTGTACACAAATCTACAAAAACCTGCAGGAATAGCCACACAATGTTTTTTCCAGCAGGTCCCCTTTAGGGAAAACAATTTCCGAGTTAAAATCGGGGGTTAGTTTTAGGTGTTAGGGATAAGTTAAGGTTAGGTTTAGTGAACATGGATTGTTTTACATGTGTGTGTATTTGAAAATATTTTCTAATAAGTCAATACGCATAATAAAAATATGAAAAGGTTCCCGTCAGTGGTGTGTTTCAACCAAATGAATTTCAGTAAAAAGAAAGAAGCAGTTTGATGATGTATTAGTGAAGCATGGTGTTTGAAGCGTTTGTTATGGGGATGCTTTTCTGTGGCAGGGACTGGGAGACTAGTCCGGGTTGAGGGAAGAATAAACAGGGCAAAATACAGAGAGGTCCTTGAAGAAAACCTGACCCAGAAGGCACAGGACCTCAGACCAGGGCAACGGTTCACGTTTGGCACAACAACCCAAAGCACGCCAGAGGGGCTACGGGAAAAGTCTCTGAACGTCCTTGAGGGGACATGACTGACCCTCAGTCTAAAAGTCTGTAAACGTCCTTGAGGGAGACATGACTGACACTCATTCTAAAAGAGGCCTTGCGTGGACAGGGGATGTTGACAATGAACACATTGGCAAAACGGGTTATGAAGCAACTTCCGAGGGCAGGAAAAGGAAAATTTCCTTTTTTTCAGGTTACTAAACACCAACTATAACGCTACCGCGGGCATTTTGCATTCTGTCCACCAAGCCTCAGGGAACCCTGGATCACATTGTCAACACATTTTGCATGTGCTCCACAAACACTTGGCTGATAGTCCCGCAGATATTATAAGACATGGAATTTCACTTCACATGTTCACTGGATAACAGAATAGGCTACTTCTAACAAATCCAGATTTTCTTATAAGAAACGGCCCACACATGAGTTACTGATCTGCAGGTTTTTGAGGTGGCAAATGGAAAAAAATAGATTTTATTTAAATGTTCATAAACACACACTCCCTACCGCACAATGAATATAAAAGTTGAAGGTGTGTTTTGGACTTTATTTCCAGCAAAATCCTACCCCAGGCAAGCATATGTGAGCATCCGGGCGACTTGGTGACCCTGCGGGCCACCCCAGCCTGGGTTAGGGTGAGCACGGGCAGAGACCCGCTTGGTATTACGATGGTGTCTCTGGCCAGCAGGGGGCAGTGTGTAGGGAGCGACTGGTGTAAGAGTGACACGGAGACCAGCTAGTGGGGGAACATTGAAGGAAGTAGACAGACTTGTCCCGAAGCCCCTCCAGTGCCATGGCAGTGTGCCGGAAAGAGGAATCTTCATCCCTGCCTGAGGACCAGGGCGCCTCTGGATCAGATTTTTAAGCACAACCTCTCAGTATTTCGCCCTTTTAATCCCACCCAGGCCTGGACGTTGGGTGCCATCACACCGGTGGATCTTATTCCTCATGCTCGCCATGCTAGATGCCTTTTATTCACTCGAACGTAAAGGCCTGATTGGTGGAGCACTGCAGAAATAGAAATAAACTGTGACGGTCTGTTAAAGTGGCCGGTGTTCTAGTTCACATCACTGGTCAAGCCTCGCCAGGTGACTTTGGCAAGATGGCCAGCTTTAGAAAGAGTCTTGCTGGTTTTAGACTTCTTCTACTTCAATTGTGTTTACAACATTCCTCAGATCTATGCCTCATCGCAATTTCCAGGGGTCTACGGAGAGTTCCATTTTGCTTCACTCCTACATGCACTGTGACGTGTAGGACCTTATTTAAACAGGTGTGGGCCTTTCTAAACCATGTCCTGGTCCCTTAGCCACAGATCTACTGATATCTCAAATACGACAGAGACACAGAATGCACAACATGCCCTCCATCCATCCAGCGGTGAAGCACTAAACAAACCCCATGTTCATCTCAGCTGCATACAGAGTGATTCGTGCAGTCTGCGGTTTGAGAAAGGAGAGGATATTTATTCTGTTTGTTATTATACCTGTACAAATTGTTTATTTGAAAATCCCCTGGGTTACATTGCTGTGGTTTGTGCACTTCCTGTCACTGCAAAGACTTTGTGCGGATTCGCTGGCATGGTAGCTAGACAGATAGCAATACTGAAAAACCAACATCCTCTATGAAGACAGCATTCAAAATATCAGTGTTGATACTTCATTTGGCAGTACTTGCAGGTTTCATATACAAACCGGATCATTTGGTTTGGGCGAGTTTTACATTTGCCGATGGGCAAGCTAAGAACCACTTAGCTAGGTAATCAGGTTCTGCTTAGCTAATAAGAATTAATAGTTATCCATCTCTGTCTTTGCTATGAACAACAAGAATACTACAATAAAAAAAAAAAAAAAAACATTTAACATTCAACAATCGCTTTTCCCAGTTCATATCTGCAGCCATTTTATTGATGTTTATTGTTTTTTATAACCATCAAATAGAATTCTGAAGGGAAATGTAGTAAACATCCTACAGGATTGGTTACTATAACAAAGCTATGAGGAAAAGGCCAAAAATAATCATAAATGATTGGTTCCAAGTAATGAAAAAAAGGGAGATAGCATGTACACAAACCAAGGCAAACAGAAAGCATGTCCCAGACATTACAAACATCTAGCAGGATCCGGTGACGGCGAGGAGGAGGAGGCAAAAGCACAAATATTCTTAAGGAGCTTCAACAAATAGATTTTTACAATAAGGTAGTTGTGAACTTGGAGGCGAGTAACCCTGACCTAACTATGTTAGCCTGTTGGAAGTGACGATGACACATTGGGTATTTGTGACAGAATTCTATATCGTTCATGGTTTTCCATTGCACTGTTGAACATTGGCTGACATAGCCTTGCAAAAGCCTAGAATGTGATGACAGAACTGCAATAGAACTGCGCAATCTGGATTAGTTGATGTGAAGATCCTAACTTGGTAACATTGTAACTTGGTAACATTGTACAGTGTGATAATTGCAAAAGGCTGAACCTGAATTCCTCCATTAACTAAATTTGTATTTCACCGTGAGCCTTTTAATTAACAAATCATTTTTCAATACTTGAAGTAGGTGACCTAACGCACACATCATGGACAAGGTTGTGCATTTGTTCATTATAGCATTTACCATTAGTGGGAATACAGGCATTCTACTTTAGCTCAGATACTCACCGGACCAGTAACTGTTGGCAAACCGAGCCATTCTCTGTGATCAGTTCGTTCAGACGCATGTCTAGGTGAACCTTTCCCTGGGAACAAGAAAATAATCAGTTAACAGGACATCCTTTCTATCCTCAGCTTTTCTCAAATCAACGTCCAACTTTGTGTTGTGTTGTGTTTCACTTCGTGAAACGTCGCTGTTCATAATTACTATCATCAACTACTATTATTATATAGCGATCATCATAGATTCAGAGATGGTCGACCGCAGCAAGCTTCCATTATAGGCATCTGCACCAAACCATTCCTGCTTGTCTCCTCACTTCGCTCGTCCAATCAGGAAGCCATGTGTATCAACAGCGTGAAGGCACATCCACCCAGCAACCTCTGTTACCCCGCAAGCCACCTGAGCATGATGACTTCACAAACTCCATGCTGACGATGCCTCACGCTCCCTGAGCGATACAGTCAAAGCGTCATGACCACTGGACATCTCAGCCGTTTAGGTTAAACGACTCCATTACAGAGAAATGATAGGCCACGCTTTGTGTATCACAGTTACTTCAAGTCATGGCCTCAACATAAATTGCCTTAATTGATGCAATAGCAATCATGCAAACACCCACGTTTATTACATGCTGGTACTAAACAGATTTTATTTAGTTTTTTTAAGATTTAAACTAATTCTAGCTTTCACCACTAATCCTAATCACAAACCCTGCCATTACCAAACGTTACTTCATCTTATACCAAATGAAAAATATCCGCAAAATGTCTGTGACATGGCTTCAGAGTGGTGGGTTTTTCTGTTTTTCCCAATCAAACCTCGTAAATTCAAGATCCTAATTGACTCAGGGTTAAGGTAACATACAGTGTCGGCGTAAGTCACCTCCATGAATGAGTTTAACGTTAACTCTAAAGCAGAGGATATGAGTAAGAGTAGGTCCTTCACTGACTATCTCAGTGTTCCTCTATGGTGGGCTCAGGTGAATATCAGCTCTGTGCGTCAGGGTGTGAACTGAGCCACAGCTAGCTGTTATGTGCACCAACGCTCAGAGTCTTAATCAGTTCGGATGTGGTTAAGGCTGATGTCTTGTGTTTTGGAAGTGTTGGGGCGGATACAAAAAAAAAAAAAAACAACCACACACAAATTCACCCACCCCCGCAATTCAGCATGAGTTGAGCTCAGATAGCGTTTTCAAAGGGAAGATCGGCCCTGGCTGAGGATGGCCGAGTGTGACCTGCAATTCAGTGGGTAAAGGCCACGTGGTTCTATTCCCTGAACACCACATAGATGACAAACAAGGATGAACGACATGCAATTTTATTAACTTTCGGTCGCTTCCTCCACTGTGTACCCAAATTAGCGCTTTTATGAAATCAAGGTCATTGCCGAACAAGTTCACGGTATGTCTTGCTATGCATTGTATGACCCACCTCCTTGTCCACATTATACAACGGGCACAGACCTAGGAATTGCAGTGCTCCAACCACAACCTTTGATAAGTGTCTAAAAGGGCACATTCATACTCAAATCTGTGCCATCATCAACCACACAAAAGGAGCAACCGCCTCTAAACCATTCATGCTTTACTCACAGTTCCTGAATCAGCTTCAACTCCATCTTTAGAGAACACAAGCACACACTGCTGTCCATCACTGAGGTAACAAGATTTAGAACACCTGTCACTATAGCCAATCCCTCCTCAGAATAGCCGTGGACAGGGTTAGCCAGGATATGCTACTACAGTAGAATGGAATGTCAGCTGGTTCTCCACTCACCATGTCCCCAAATCTGTTTACTACACAAAAACAAAATAATACCCAATGGTAGTTCTCACAGAGTGGCATCTGACTCAGGTTTTTGGCATGGGTAGCAGGTAAAATACCCTTAAAAACATCATGTCAGTGTAATGCTACCCTACACTACAACCTGTCAGTGTAATGCTATTCTACATTACAACCTGTCAGTGTAATGCTACCCTACACTACAACCTGTCAGTGTAATGCTATTCTACATTACAACCTGTCAGTGTAATGCTACCCTACACTACAACCTGTCAGTGTAATGCTACTTCCTGGTGGTGTTGGGCTACCCCCATTCCTGGGGGTGTTGGATCATCCCACGTCCTGGGGGGTGTTGGATCATCCCACTTCCTGGGGGGTGTTGGATCATCCCACTTCCTGGGGGGTGTTGGATCATCCCACTTCCTGGGGGGTGTTGAATCATCCCACTTCCTGGGGGGTGGTGAATCATCCCACTTCCTGGGGGGTGTTGAATCATCCCACTTCCTGGGGGGTGTTGGATCATCCCACTTCCTGGGGGGTGTTGGATCATCCCACTTCCTGGCGGTGTTGGATCATCCCACTTCCTGGCGGTGTTGAGCCACGCCCATTCCTGGCGGTGTTAGGCCACGCCACTTCCTGGCAGTGTTGGGCCACGCCACTTCCTGACGGTTTTGGGCCACACCACTTCCTGGCGGTTTTGGGCCACGCCACTTCCTGGCAGTGTTGGGCCATGCCACTTCCTGGAGGTGTTGGGCCATGCCACTTCCTGTCACCCCAATTTTTGGCGGTGTTGCGCCTCGCTACTTCTTTGGGGGGGGGGGGGGGGGGGGGATTGCGCTACACTCCTGACTAGCAGTGTCATATATGGGGAAGCATTCCCATGACTCATCAGTGTGACAATGTGAATACATCTTAGAGAGTCCTCTTAATATAAAGCCTCCCATTTCAGTATTTCCATATTTTCTTCTCCTTTGATATCTCTTTGAGCCAGAAGCATGGCCACTAGTATCCCCAGAGCAACTGTTTTTGAAAGCACCGGACAACTTTTTGTTCGGTAATAGTTGGTGATTTATAAGAATATATATTACGCAGAAGTGTGTGTCATTTCCAAATGAGTTTAGAAAACATATTTTCCTGGTACACATTTAGCACTGTGGCAGATAACCCAGCACAATGCTCCCCCCCCGTGTATTGAGATAAAAGTGTCTGAACATTGTCTGAAACCTACCTGGACTTCAGAGTTAGGGTCTACAGGCTGCAGACCAAACCAGTGCTCCTTCCCACTAAATTTACATAGGTCCTCCTTCCGGATAGACACCTTTCCTAAAATTAGACAGACGGAAGTCAACATACGTGGAAATTATCAAGCTGAAAGCACTTTTAAATTGTGTGTGTATTTTTGTGTACAGTGATCGCCAATCTATCTTGAGGCATGACCTTTATTTTGGCATCAAAACAATGTCTTTACTTAAAATTTTACTTTTCTTGGTTTAGTGAAAGAGACCTAGGTTTGAAATGACTCCTGGTTTAAAGAAAATAATACTAAAATAGAATGGTGTTGTCCATCTGAAGTTGTGCTAATAATTAACTACATTAATGACTTCCAAACTTCCCCGACTTAAAAAGGTGTTCCTAGGGTGGATTACTTTGTTTGTTGTATGAACATTGCGTCTGAACGTGATTAGTGATTTTCCCCTGTTAAATAGTATGTTGGAGATTCACTTCCATATGTCTTGGAGGCATATTCGCCCTAAAGGTAGAAGTGAATATGATTGGTTGACTCAATGGCCAGGGGGGGCTCTCATTAAAAAAGAGGACATTTAACCAGCTTGTGTGCCTCTCGCCTTAATTCTAGCCTGACTTCAACCCTAACTGTTATAAATGTAAACATAAATTGAGTGACTACAGAGTTAGGACATGACCTCTACCTTCTCCATTGAGTCAACCATTTCTGCCTTCAGGGCTGGTCTGCAGTTGAAGGAAATAAAACCCCAAACTAACATTGCCTGAGTATACAGAACTCTGTTCTACATTGTCCTGTATACTCCAAATTACATTTGAATGTTCTATAGAGATCGTAATCATGCTCGGGAATTTACAACCCTGTGTCCACAGAAATTGGGATGCTGTGTTTAAAACCCCTAGAAAGGTCAATCTACAGAGGGATAAGATATAGCCTAATACCACTCCAATCTATCACAGGATGTAGTTAAGAAGGTACCTGCCTGTAATATCGATGGGACTAGAACTGTGTATACGTGTGTGTCTTTATTCTGGGTGTGTGTGTGTGGTGTATCTGTCTTTATTGTGTGTGTGTGTGTGTGTGTATCTGTGTCTTTATTGTGGGTGTGTGTATCTGTGTCTTTATTGTGGGTGCGTGTATGTATGTGTCTGTATTGTGGGTGTGTGTGTGTGTGGGTGTGTAGTATACAGCATATGGCGTCAGTTTCAACTTACCAACAGGCAGGTCCCTTTGAAAAACCCCCTTGGCAAATACGTAGAAGGACAAACACTGAAAAGGCCGTGGTATCTCAAAGTAGAAGTCCTCTCCGTACAAAGGGCTGTAAAACATCACACCTTGTTTTAGTGAAGAGCACAATATTTAAGCCGTGTTCAGACATTGGTCTCACCTTTCTAAGCCTCTTGTATCAAAACACTTGGTGGACACCTTGTGGGATTCCGACAATGTCTTGATAATAAATAGAGGTTGTGAGTGTGAAGTTCCTGCGCCAACAGACAGCCAGGGGGCATATTGAGGGCAACAGGGTCGCTTAGCCATTGTTTACAAACGTAAAAGTAAAAGCCGTGTGGTACTGTCCCTAAACAAGACAGTAGACATTGCTCCCACGTTGTTGCTGTAAGAAAGAATGTTTTCTTAGCATGCTTACTAGGTAAAACATTTGTATTTCCACATTATTTATTTTTTGCTTTGGTTATATTAGGACACACAAAATATGAAATAATATGATCCAAATTGAATGTCATAAAGGTATGAGCTCATTGTTGCAGTATATTTAAAAGGGCTTGGGTTGCTTGTGTGCAATTGACAGCATCCAGGCCCATTTGTTCAGTGATTAAATAATAGCCTTAAAAAGTGTTAAGAAACCTTAGCACTTGGACTTAAAACATACCGTGTCAACAGCAATTTAGAGTTGTTGTTAAAAGCATTCAACCAAACTGTACGATTTTGCATACATTACAATCCCAAGTAATAGAAACACACTGATAATAGGAAAGATGTATACGTGACAACGTACAAGGCGCATTAGCACTAAAACTGGCTAAAAGAGTCCTTACAGAACACCGGACCTCAGACTGCCACCAAGATCAGACTCCTCTCACAGTACCACAATGACCCAACGTGCCCAGCCAAGACAACCCTGGGATTGCTCGGGTCCGGTGTGTGAATGTGTCTGAGTGGACCTGCCGAAGCCTGGACGTGAACCCGTCCAGTTTCAGGGAAGGCAAAAATGTGATGATGGATTTTACATGATCAGGGAAAGAAGACAGTGTCTGCCATGGACTGTACCACAGAGAATGTGTCATTACTACATTATTGCATCAATAAACGCCACATTGTATTCTGGCAGTTGGTCTCTCCCCACAATTTCCCTGTAAATGAGTCATCACTAAGAGTTTTCAAAACATATTTGCGGCACCTTAAACTAATGGGAGCACCAACAAATAAACAAAAGGGTTTTCTCGTTACGTCTGGCACAGAGCTTCTAGGTAAATTCTTACAAAATCCCCTACATCCTCCTTTGACCATAAAAAAAATGGTTTCAAGAGGATTTCAAGGACCTTTTTACGATACAGACAATTGGAAGTGACAGAAGCAAACGGTGCACTAACCGCAACACAAACGAAGGCCTCATCCATAGACTGCCTTTTGTCGGCAATCATTGAACAGAATGTGTTAAATAAAGCCCTTCGCTGTGCTGTCTGGGACTGACTGAATGCCCGAGAGACTTACAAGAATCCTCCAAAAGGCTTGATAGAGCAGAGAGACGGTATGTTAAGCAGCCAAAAGGTTTGGAAAATGCTAGGAGTCTGCTTGTTTGTTTTTCCTCTTGGTCAATTAAGACTAGCAAAAAGGTGCATAGCGTTTTGGTTTAAAGTGGCAGTCGCTAATGTTCTACGAGACAGGGTTCACTATCACTTCCTAAAATTTGGCAGGATTATGATAACAAAAGAAATCTGTAATACTTTGATATTGTTTAGTTGCTTGACTTCACATGCAAAGCTTTAAGTACAATTATTTTACAAGTCTTACATAAACAAGTGTTGTGTATAATTATGTCTTTGGAAGTGGGTCCGTTTGAAATATGCATAATTCATTGACTAAACAACCCAAAACACAAGGCCTGCTTACATACTACACATCCACAGATTACATCAAAATACATGCGTGGATAATATTTTCCGTAACATTGTAATCTTGAAAGGATCTTGGTCCCCTGACTGTAGCCGGTGCCCAGAGATAGAGAAGAGTAATAAATGAAAAGAAGCCTTTGCAGATTCAGGATCAATACATTTTTACTGATCTTTTAAAGCATGGACGAGGTCCTAACCTTGTTATAGATATTTGGGCATTACTTAACACGGTCCTAAAAGAATACCCTAGATTAAATGTAACAATTACTTAACAAATGTCTGAACGAATGGCATTTTCTGCTGGTAAAACCTCTACCGTGTTGCCGGAACGTCTATATTGATGAGTAATTAAAGGTCAAAACTATACACCCCAGTATTCATGGTGGAAAAATAGAACCAATGAAATCATTGGTTGATTGAATTAGCCTCATCCGAAAATGACTGGAGTCTGGTTTTCAAGGAATTACCGTGGCTTTTGTGTCTCTCCGATTGCCAGATCACCACAGCGGCAAGTAGATACGGTTGCCTTTGTTCAACTGACCAATCAATATGGTTGCCTTTGTTAAACGATCCTATCAATGTCCCTAACAGCTAGAACATTGTAGAATAGTATGGGGTACACAGACGGCCTCTGCGTGAAGACTATAGCCTGACTAGAGCCGTGTTCCTACCCTCGAAGGAGATTAACATTTTTGATTACACATAATACTTGTTAATATCAAATTAAATGACCTACAGCTCTGGAAGCTATTAAGAGACCACGGCACCTTTCTCTATTCTTTCCAAAAAAGTTGAAAAGGAAAGTTGATTGAGGAACAAAATGGTTCAATTTAAGAGACTTAAATTGAACCCTTCTGTACCTCACTGAAAATCTTCCTGTTCAAAGTAAATGCAGCAGCAATCAAATGTCCCTTTAAAAGAGTCAATATGTATAACGTTTTGCATGGCATTGTGACATCTGATACTCTGCATAATGTATCTGCAGTAATAACGGAACAATAGTGTCTTACAACATCCAACCAGGAAAGATTGAGTGCCTCAAAATGTGAGTCCTAGAATGCCAGACCAGCTTCACTTGTCATATGAAAAACTGCTCTCTCATGCATGCTTCAATGAGTGCCACTGAGACATGTGATCATTTCCTCCTCAAGCACAGTAACGAAGAATGGCAGAGTGGGTTTACCTTCCTGGTTGCTAAAATTTAGCAAGGTTCACAAAATGTACATTAATTTGAGAAAGCACTGCATATATTAGGGAATCATTCTACAACACAGTTTCCAAAAACATTGGGACGGTGTGTTGTGTATAAAAAGGCATCTCATACGGTAAGGATGGATAAGGATGAGTCTTTCGGAAGTAAAAATGGGGAGGGGTTCACCACTCACTGTGAAAGACTGCGCCGGCAAATAGTGCAACAATTTAAAAATAAGATAAAATAAAATCAAGACAACATTAGACCAGGTTTGGGGAAGCTCATCATCTACGCTATATTATATAATTGAAAGATTCAAAGAATCCGTAATAAATCTCTGCACACAAGGGACAAGACTGAAAACCAATATAGATGGGAATCACGGACACTGCGTACTCTGGAGTAACAAGGAGAGGGACCATCTGCCCTCTTACCAGCTCACGGTTCAAAGCTGGCATCCGTGATGGTCTGGGGGTACATTAGTGCACATGGCATGGCATCTGTGAAGGCACCAGTAATGCTGAACAATATATACAGGTTTTGGAGCAACACATGCTGCCATCTAGACAACATATTTTTCAGGGAAGGTTGTTGCTTGTTTAAGCAAGACAATACCAAAGCACATTCTGCAGGTATTACAACAGCATGGCTCTGTAGTAAACTAGTCTGGGTGTTAAATCGGTCCGCCTGCAGTCCAGACCTGCCACCCAATAAATACATTTGGCTCGTTATGAAATAATGCACACAATGAAGGAGACCCTGAACCGTATATCAGCTCCAATCCTATTTGTAGCGGGAATGGGAATACATTTCACTTTCAAAACTACTGCAATTGGTCTCCTCAGTTCCTAAACACTTAGAGAGCATTGTTTAAAAAGAAAAAGGTGAAGCAACACAGGGGAAAACATGCCACCATTCCAAATAGTTTTGAAACGTGTTGCTGTCATAAAATTCAAAAACAAGTTTCCAAGAACGGTATAATTTAAAGGCCCAAACGTACTCCATAATGCAGATTTCTTTCAACAAACAGTGCTAAAACCATTAGGGATTGCTAATGAACACTGAGTTAAGATAAAGCTACAATCTATGCAGTAGTGGATGGTTGGTGAAATGTCTTGCCTGGCACTTCCAGCCACGCATGCCCACGCAGTCTCTACTTTGGGCACATGCCATTACGCACTTGTACAAGCACACACACGCATGCGCACATATACACACACCCCTGAACTCTCCTCACGATAAGACAAAACTGATTTAACAAAACACATTCTAGGCTTGGCCTCCCCCTAAAATATTGAAAGGCCTAACGTGGTACCAGTAAAACCCACTCCACAACGTTTTCACACAGGACTTTGAGCAATATGACAGCAGGAAAGGTGGATTCTTCAGAGAGAAAGAAAGCGTTCACGATTACTCAAGTCATTGACAGGCTGTGCATCTACAGGTACCAGTGCCAGTGAATAGGTGAGTGTCCAAACTATAGACTAGTACTCTAGGTAGGAACAGAGGGCCTGAGTGAGGGGGGAGAGAAAATAAGAGACAGAGACATGGGGGAGAGAGACAGAGAGACATGGGGAGAGAGACATGGGGGAGAGAGAGTGAGAGAAATGGGGGAGAGAGAGAGAGACACGGAGGAGAGAGAGAGACATGGGGGAGTGAGAGAGAGACATGGGGGAGTGAGAGAGAGACATGGGGGAGTGAGAGAGACATGGGGGAGTAGGAGAAAATAAGAGAAAGAGAGAGACACATGGGGGAAGAGAGCATGAGACAGGGTAGAGTGAGACAGGTTAGAGAGACGGGGGGAGAGATACAGGGGAGAGAGAGAGCGTGGGAGTATACACTTCCTCAGACGCTGCAAAAAGAGCCCTTTGAACGCCGAGTGAGCAACTGTAGGGAGCAGAAAAATGTGTTGTGAAATACCTAGAAGAGACGAGCACTGTGTTTACCGTGAGATCAGTGAGTCTGGAACCTTAGAGAGTCTGTGTCCATCGCCAACAAACATCTCCGTATGGTGTGTCCATGAGCAGGAACGTTTGTATCAAATCGAATATGGCTGCACTCGTTGTAGACAATTTAGACTAGCAAACACTGTCATCATCTTGCGTTGCCCAACTGACACTACGCCCACACAGTTGCACACACAGCTATCCTGGACTAAAAACATCTCTCTAGTTTCGGCTGCCCTGATTGTATGGAGCTTCTGCACTCCATACAATGTAAACATTGATTCTACATTTCAAAAAAGGACACAAGATAAGGTAAATGATCAATGAAAACATGCCAAGTGCCCTGCAGGAAGAGGATGTTACACATTATATGAGATCACATTATGACATAATGTCAATATAGTAGTTGCACAATAAAGGCTCGGCTAACCTGACAGGAGGAATGTCTACACTGGTTGGTTGCTACTAAATGTTTTGCAGACAGTGCTGTGACATACTTGTTAAGATATGCAAGGTAGTCTAGTTCTGTCCCTATTTAAGTTGATTACTAGATGACCATACAATTTCTTGGGGTTCTGGCTGGGTGTTTTGTAAAAGCACTTTGGGACAACTGCTGAGATAAAACAGAAGTTGCAGTTTGAAAATAGTAGGAAAACATCCCATTTCTTGCTGTTACCTGAAGCTCTTGTCAAAAACCATGGTACGGAACACCTCCTCTTGGTCCAGGCTGATGGTACAAAAGGTGCAGAGGTCCCGTTGTCGTGTGGGTGCTGAACAAGAACCCAGGTTCTTACCTTCACCTGCAAGATTGGGAGGAGATGGTCAGAGAACATCTGAAATGTTTTGTTTAGAAAATACTATTTACATTGAGGTAGTCAAATATACATGATTACAATGTGAATTAACACAAGGATATTATGTAGTAAAAAAAAGAACTTTGAGTAGCCTTCCAGAGAATGCAAAACTGAAAGGATTCCCATTTGATGAAGCTTGTGCATCACTTTTCCGGTCTTGATGGTAAAATCTTTCAAGCTTGTTGCAGGATTTGCCATGACTCCTCATGTTCCTTAAAACATTTTAAGACGTGTTTTAAAGACCAGACATGAATTGCCTTTTGGACAACACAAGAAGATCTCTTTGCACCTTTTTATTGTGTAAATAATTAATGAGAACGTTAATGCCTTGGCAACCAAATAAACACTTTTACTGTCCGAAAATATCCCAAACTCTCACCAACTGGGTGGTGTCATTCAATGCGCGAGCCCCATGTCATTAAAAACACGGCACTTTAAGCCTCCTAGAAAAACGTTCATTTGAATTCCAACCGTTCGCTGGTTGAGCTTGGCGGCAGCCGGCTGACATCATTCGTACTTCGTGCAGTGTAACAACTGTTCTCCAGGAAGTCATGGGGTCCATCAAACCAATAACATCGCTTCTGCAAGCGAGCCTGGTCGGGGATGTTGAGGTTGAGGATCACGTAAGATGTGGTCAAAGACACAGCGCATTAGCTTCCTCCCAGCATGCTCCTGGGTATGACTGTGTAGAGCTTTATTCACAAATGTTAAACACCTCGGAAACCTCCAACCAGGCAAGCCCTTACCCCTGGATCAACCGCACAGCAATGAATACCCGGTGAAACTTCAACTTCCGCTAGATTAAGGTACAAGTCATACCACTGCACCATAAAAGTACTGCACGCAACTACAGAGAACTGAATTGGCATTCACACCTTCTGTCGGCATTAAAAAGAGTGATTGAAATGCATTTCATGTGTTTTTTGTCAACAATCTCCAATCTTTTTAGATATATCGGGTGAAGAATGAAACACTGACTAGACAGGTATTTACCTCCCTGAGTCAATACATGTTAGCAAAACCCTGGGAAACTCTCAAAAAAAACTTTGCACACTAGGATTGTGAAATATGTTTTCCATTCCTCCTTCAAAAAAAAACCTTCAGGCCCTGTCAAGGCTGTTGAGGACAATAACAGTCAAATGTGTAAATGGGCCACTCAAAACTTGCATGAGCAACTATCCTGTTAAGTGTACATCAATCCCTATTGGTTTGCATCGACTGCTGTTCCTAAAGGCCAATCTAATTCATCCCTGTCCGGCACGTGAGGTCCGGCTCAATACACGGGTTCATTTCTCCATGTTTGTGACCACTGCACATGCAATTTGGGCAACGACTAGCTAATTGGTGGACTTGGAACATTTTAGTTGCCTCATGTAGCTTTGAAAACTGAGATATCCAAGTGCTAAAAGGTCTTACCTGATGCATACGCTGCTCTCCTAAGCACAGCTAAGCCATAATTGCTAAAAGATGAACACAATGCTGAAGTGCAGACGGGCCCTTTTACGTCAGGCTGTTTCCACACATGTTTAACCACAGATACTGAATACTTAAAAGCACATTTATTCATAGGTAGAACAGCTAGTATTTAGTCACAAATCCCGCGCATGCAATAACAGCAGTGTGTCAGTGACCCACTGACATAGCCAAGCTTTTGGTATCATCCTTTGGGATGACTTGACAAGCCTTCACTGCAGCCATTTTGAGCTGTGGCTTATTTGGGCAGTTTCTGTCACCTGTTCAGCAAGGGAAATGCATGTTCAATTGGATCGAAATCATGATCAAAACATTTCCCCTTTTCCCCTTGATGCTTTGGCAGTGCGTTTTGGGTCACCGTCCTGTTGCATTGTGAAGAACCGCAGAAAGAGTCTGGTTACATTTTCTTGTGCATCGGTAGCCGAGATGTTTCTGCACACTCTCGAATTCATTCTGCTGCTGCCATCATTCATTACATCAAGAAAGATGAGTGAGGCCATTCACGACGCAGCCAAGCATGCAGACAACATGACACTCCCTCCATCACGCTTGACAGATGAGGTGGTATGCTTTGGACGATCTGCAGTTTCTTCTTTTCTCCACCGTGTTGACTTCCCGTCACAGTGACAAAAGGTTGACCTTTGTTTCATAGGTCCATGAACTTCTAAACTCTACTGGTTGACCACGGTAAATTTTAGCAAATTCAAATACGGCCATCTTGTTTTTGGGCGACGATCAGAAGTTTGCATCTTGCAGTGTGGCCTTTGTAATTACGCAAGCGAAGTAAATAGTGATGTCATTGTTATGGTAACTTTTACCCCAGCATTCTGGAGGATGTGGGCGATTTCACTGAATTTAGGGTTGTTATTCATAGGTCTGGTAGTTTTTCTGTCATCAACAGCTATAGTTTTCCTTGGCCGGCCTGATCATTGTCGATTGCTGAAGACACCAGCGGTATCTTACTTTTTCAGGACATTCCAAACTATTGATTTGGCCATGTCTAACTTTTGTGCTGTTGTTCTATATGTCTCTCTTTTCTATTGACATTCAATTCGCTTTTCTTAAATAAACTCCCTAGTTTTCATGTTGGATTATGCCCACTGACACCAAACAAAGTCTTTAAAGGCAAATGCAAACAATAATTCAATCGTTTTATCATACATGTCTTGAGTGTACAGCAAAAATACCAATTTGGTATTGGTACCAATACCCAATCACAAACAATATGACCTGTGCAGCTGCATTTGTGTGATTTTGTTACTTCAAAGTAACTATACATTCCGATTTAGTGTTTCCACTATTTTGCCCACCCCCTGTAGATTTGGCCTTGCATTGTTAGTTATTGCTCTGCTGACTGTGAATTCCTCTCCCAGCGTTTGGGGGAATCAAACTGAGGCAGTTGTTTCTACGTAATAACACTGGTGCTTATCCAGTTCCTGTCATCTAGGAGAAAAAACGTGCGGTTCTCAAGCGTACCCATAACATGACACAGCTACCACCATGCAGGAGAATATGGGGAACAGGTTCAGGTGTATTAGAGCTGTACATCAGTCTACACCGTTTATATTAAATGAAAGCAGTACACTATCAGGGCAATAGAGCTGTACATCAGTCTACACCGTTTATATTAAATGAAAGCAGTACACTATCAGGGCAATAGAGCTGTACATCAGTCTACACCGTTTATATTAAATGAAAGCAGTACACTATCAGGGCAATAGAGCTGTACATCAG
>JACXGK010006680.1:13714-28293 GCA_016801125.1 Novumbra hubbsi
TATCATTAACCCATATCATTAACCCATATCATTAACCCATATCATTAACCCATATCATTAACCCATATCATTAACCCATACCATTAACCCATACCATTAACCATCATTAACCCATATCATTAACCCATATCATTAACCCATATCATTAACCCATATCATTAACTCATATCATTAACCCATATCTGACTGGTGGTTGGTGAGTCTAAACCCTGTTTACACCTAGGTCTAGCATATCTACTCCGGATCTATTCCACGTTAGGATTGAGCAAACAGCAGCGTAAACACTTAAAAGATGCAATGGATCAAATCATATAAGGTTAAAAGACAAGAGCAGATGTCTGGGAAATGTGTACAATAAGAAATGGATTCCCCATTAACCCCTGGTTAACCACTGGCCAGGCATAGGGTCCTAGATAAGGGAATGGGGCTTGAATTGAGATGTGCCCGGGGTGTGTCCTTCAGGCGTTGCCTCCTTGTCCGTGTCCTTCCTGGTGGGGATGTACTACAACACGATTATTGCCTGGGTCATGTGGTACTTCTTCAACTCCTTCCAAGACCCCCTCCCCTGGAGCCAGTGCCCGCTCAACGCAAACCTGACGGGCAAGTCTGGCTTCTGCAGATACAACATTAACTATGGTGTTGTTTATCCAACCTCGAAAGGATGAAGGAGTAGTTTTTCTCTGGCGACTGTTTTCACCATGCATGTCTCTCCGGTAGGTGTGGTTTCAGAGTGCGCCCAGAGTTCCCCGGTGGATTACTTCTGGTACCGAGACACCCTGAACTCCTCCTCGTCCATCGGGGACTCTGGGGGAATGCAGTGGTGGATGGTGTTATGTCTACTGTGTGCGTGGCTGCTTTTATTCGTCTGCTGTCTCCGGGGCATTGAGACCACTGGCAAGGTACTGGCAAGGTCTCCACGGGTCCAATCCAGAAATATATTAAATACATTCATTTCAGTTATTTTTTGTGGATTGGAATCCAACCCATGAGGGCACCAACCCCTCTGAACGTATCCTTTACTAGCTGGTTTTGCTCTCTCTTCTCAGGCTGTATACATAACATCTACATTACCCTACGTGGTCCTCACCATCTTCCTGATCCGAGGACTGACTCTCAAAGGTTCTGTGGATGGAATCATATTCCTCTTCACCCCAGATGTGAGTATTCCTTTCTTAAAACCCTTAATGGTCTATTGACGTCGTCGGACCTTGAAGAGATTTTTATTGATTTCTGCGAAAAGGTAAAAGTTGGACACTTCATTTTTGTTGCAAAGAATTATACATCATTCATGTATTTTGGTCAACCAGATGCATCCCTGGCTGATTTTATAAGAGAAAATATTATTCTTAGGAAAGTACAAGCCATTCGTTATTCTCTATGTAGTATTTACATTTGATGTTGCCTCAGGATGATTATCTGTGTCACGGCCCTATTGGGTCGTAGTAGTTACACGACCAAACCTTGCTGAAGCGTCTGCGTGCGCTACTCTAGCTGATATCGCCTGAATAAAGGGATTTAATCAGCTAACCTCCTGCACATTGGTCCACTTCATTACCTCGCATTACCTCGGCTGTTATTGGGTGGGTCAAATGAAGATCCAGTTCTGTGTACAATGATCATTATCTTCTGACAGTTGACTGAGTTGCTGAACCCGTCCACCTGGCTGGATGCAGGTGCCCAGGTGTTCTATTCCTTCTCCTTGGCCTTCGGAGGGCTCATCTCCTTCTCCAGCTATAACTCTGTGCAGTAAGTAACTGTAACCACAGAAATTCCCCAACACCTGTCTTCTAAATAAGACCTTTTCTCTACTGCTGCATTGCTCATTAAGTCCTGGTCAATATGAGTACACCTTCTGGGGAAGAGGCTGCCATTTGGGAAGCCAATGTGTGGGCATCCAAAGATAGAAGAGAGTCCATCGTGACTCTTCAGTGACTCTTTTGTTTCTCCAGCAACAACTGTGAGCAGGATGCGGTCATCATCTCCTCCATCAACGGCCTCACGTCCATCTACGCCGCCACAGTCATCTACTCCATCATCGGCTTCATGGCCACGGAGAAGTTTGACGCCTGTTTAGGAGGGTTAGGATTTTCATTTAAGCAACATTGGACACTGAAGGGGCGGATGGAAATGTCTCCGAATGATTATCTATGTACACTGCTCAGAGACGTATTCACCACAGTACTAGTACTATCAGTACAGGGATATCATTCTGTCCATTTAGGAAGTGATTGGGAATCAATGTCACCTGTTTTGGTGCAGATGAAAGTGACAACAGGTGCACTGGAGAGGCAACATCAAGACAACCCCTAAAAGGGGAATGGTTTTGCAGGTGGTGGCCACAGACAATTGCTCTCTCCTTATCCTTCCTGACTGATTCGTCTCTTGTTTTGCGTTTTGTTTCCTTATCACTGGTACTGGTAAAATGAGACGGTACCTGCAGCCCAGAACTTACGTTAGTGTGGTGGGCACTGGGCTCCTCCTGGAACACGACAATGCCTACCGAGTGTGTAGACAGTTCCTGGATGACATTGATTACACAATGTACAACGATTTACATCTTTAATATATTTCCTTCATCAAGACCCAATGTGTGATTCAAGTGTTCCCTTCATAGTTTTGAGCAGCGTATGTAATATGAATCACTAGATGATGTCCCCATGTTGAGGACATGGATTTATTAGATAGAATTGTTCCGCAAAAACCATCTGTTTCACACTCTGTTGTCCCTTCCAGAAACATCTTGGCCCTGCTGAACGCTTTCAACCTTCCTGAAGGAAATATTACAGAAGAAAACTATGAACAATCCCTGCAGTATTTTAATGGCACCTTTCCAGAGATCATCAGTGGTCTAAACCTCAAGACCTGCGACTTGCAAACCTTCTTAAGTCAGGTATTGACAGGGAAGATGTGCTGTCTCCAGACTTTAACAGCATTCCATCATTTTCGTTGGCGCTGTCAAAATATGCAATTATTGTAAATGTGTCACTAGAACATTTCTGTCATCAATCACACCAACATGGAGGAATTCTTTATGCTTGGTGTTCCTCCAGGGAGTGGAAGGAACGGGTCTGGCCTTTATCGTGTTTACAGAGGCCATCTCCAAGATGCCAATATCTCCTCTCTGGTCCGTCCTGTTCTTTATCATGCTCTTTTGTCTGGGGTTGTCCACCATGTTTGGGAGCATTGAAGGGACGGTGGTTCCCCTGCAGAACCTCAATATCTTTCCCAAAAGGTGGCCCAAGGAGGTGTACACTGGTAAATATCTCACTTTGGAATCATTAAACCTTAATCAGGTAACCTTAATCAGTTTACCCTAATCAGTTAACCTGAATTTGTTTACCTAATTGTGAGAGTGACCATGGCCTTAGTGGGAGTGACCATGGCCTTAGTGGGAGTGTTGGGGGATGTGATTGGTCAATGAACCAAGGAAATCACTGAATGTTTCTGTCTCCTGTTTTAGGCATTGTCTGCCTGGCCTCTTTCACCATCGCCCTGATATTCACCCAGCAGTCCGGTAACTACTGGCTGGCTCTGTTTGACAGGTTTGCCGGGTCTATCCCTCTCCTCATCATCGCCTTCTGTGAGATGGTGTCTGTGGTCTACATCTATGGCATAGACAGGTGAACTATTATCTATGTCTACATCTATGGCATAGACAGGTGAACTATTATCTATGTCTACATCTATGGCATAGACAGGTGAACTATTATCTATGTCTACATCTATGGCATAGACAGGTGAACTATTATCTATGTCTACATCTATGGCATAGACAGGTGACCACCATGCACTAGTGGTACCAACTTACTGATCTTAATGACGGACTGACTAGTTGATCAGCTAAATCTCCATTGACTGAATGGATTATTTTGACTGAATACCTATTGGTTTAGTACACTACATGGATACTGTACATCATTGTGCAGCACAGTCTCTGCTGTAGAGGTTTGAAGCTGATTTGTTGGTTTTGTTGTCCAGGTTCAACCAAGACATCGAGTTCATGATCGGACACAAGCCCAACATCTTCTGGCAGGTCACGTGGAGGTTCGTCAGCCCGCTGATTGTCCTCTTCATCTTTGTTTTCTACCTCATCACCAATATCAGCTCCACCGTTACCTACATCGCCTGGAATCCAAGCTCGGTACGTTTTTGACTGCATCCAAAACAGAACCATTTTACACAGCTTTGGTAGAGAACAGTACACACCCCATATACATACACACCAATACAAACACATTGAAACACGCCACATAGCTACACACACCACATACACACAGACATGCACACCTACAGCACACTCTACAGTCCAAGAAACTCTGTGTACACCACCCAGATATAATTGGGTAGAGGAAAGATTTGGAGAAGGTCAGAAAAAATTGATACAGCACTGAAAGTTCCCAGTGGAACACTTGTTCTATTCCATCATGGTTTAGTGGAAGAAGATTTGAACCACAAATACACTTCTTAGTCCCAGTTGTTCCACCAAACTAAGCAACCGGGCCAGAAAGGTGTTGGTCTGGTAGGTGAACAAGACCCAAATGGCCACAAAGCTCTAGAGTTTACCTGCGGTGATGGGAAAACCTGCATAAAGAACATTCTATATATCAGGCTTTTAATGTAGAATGGCTTGATGGAGAAGAACATTCAGGCCTTTAATGTAGAATGGCTTAATGGAGGACACTTCTGAATTAAAGGCATATGACATTCCGCTGGGAGACACTGGATTCTGAAAGCATGACGAAAAAGACTCTCTAGTATGATGAGAATATAATATATTTTATTGTTCAGTGTCTAGAAAGGCGCTTTATGTTATGTATTATTATTATTATTATTATTGGTCTTTTAAGGCTGAATGCTAAGCAATTAGTTTAGCAAGAACAATGTACCTGGCTAATACCAACCCTGGAGTGAAGCATGGTGGAGGGAGCATCATGTTATGGGGATGATTCTCAGCTACATGTATTGGGAAACTGGTCAGAAACTGAGGGAAGAATGAATGAAGCAAAATACAGAAAGGTCCTTGTAAAAAACCTGATCCAGAATGCACACTAGACCAACCTAAGACTGGGACAAAGATGTATCTTTCTGCATGACTACCAGGTGAAGCACAAGGCAAAGACAGAACTAAACCGGTCAAGCTTTTCACCCAAATAATTATTAAAATCAGGTGGTAAGTTAGAGTTGGAGAGAAAACATACAGGACAGTAAATCTCCAGGAATAGTATACTCAGATCTGTGATTGGTGCCAAACGTGTTTCAAGATAGTAGTGGAAAATGTTAGGAGTACTTTATTTTACTAGATTTTTCCTGTATTATTTCCAGTATGTCAGATGTGTTTGACCATTCACAGTGACCTCTTGTTAACGTGCAAAGGCTCTCAAATAATACTGAACATAAATATTATATTTTGATAATTTCAGCCATGTTGCATGTATTCATTGGCTTTGTGTGAACATGTTGTATGACTATATTGGTTTCATGTGTACATGTTCTCAACACATTTGGACATGATTAGGCGAGGGTTTGCATGTTGCTTGTGTTCTCATTGATCGTCTGTGTCTCTGCAGCCAGACTTTCCTGCCCTAGAGGTGTTGGATTATCCTCAGTGGATCTACTTCATCATCTTCATCCTGGCCGGAGTTCCCGCCCTCATGGTACCTGGAGTGGCCATGTTCAAATTCATAAGGAAATCCTGCTGCAGAAGAAACAACTCTAAGGCAGCAGAAGTTGCCACTGTCTCTGCCAAAGTTCCAATATAATGGGAAAATGTTTTAGAAAGCCACTCACCATCATATCATGGAACAACTGAGCAGAACAGAAAGATTCATAAAAAAATGTTGCTGGCAGATTTGGCAATATACATTCATTTTCCATCGTCCAGGACAGTTCGTTTGGTTAAAGTTTTATTTAATTTCAGAGTATTTGGTGTGGAGTGTACAGTTAAAGTTATATTTATATTAAGAAATAATAGATATTGAAACCTCTGTAATATAAATTCATAATATATATTAATTGTGAGTAAAACTTGTTTATTTTTCCTCCAAAAGGAGAATATCTTAGATGTAAAGCTTTATCCTGCACAGAACACCACAAAGTGTTTATAAAGAATACAATGTAGAATATATGTGTACTCTTGAATACTAAGTATTCCTGTAACCTATTTAACACATTCTACCTGTATTTCACTGTTTCACATCATCATTTAGAAAGACTGTAATCAAATGAGTAATAGTGTGTAACCTGGCCTTTGACTTTCACCTGGAATTATGTATCTATGCCTGAAATAATTATTTAAACCTTATGATCTAGTACAAAATAAAAGTATTGTAAAACTACCCACCTCTATTAATTGACCAGCTGGTCATTTACATATGCAAACATATAGATATGTCTCAAAACAATACAATCTTAGAATCTCTTATTATCTTTATAATCTTCCAGACTCTGAGGGGAGGGGCTACCCAAATGAACATTATACTAAAGTAATACAAAAAGGATTACAAAGGACTTGGATTTAGAAGGGCTTTACAATCCTCTGGGCAGGTGAGATCCTTGAGGTATTCCTTGCACTGAAAGCCTCCGACTAGTTATCTAGAGCTCTAACAAATTGTTTCATAAGGCCCAGTTTGATGTGTGATATTTTGAGAATTTCCGATTTTCCAGAACATTCCAAATAGATTCATTGCTCAGTAAACTTGGAGTTTCCAGTGTTTTCCAGTAATATGATTAGTAGTGTAAATAAGGGGCCTTGATGACGCCACTGACTGTCCTAGTTACAAAAGCAATTGTGTAATTGTAACGGCTGGTCCCAGTGTTGCGTTAGTTGTTTTTTCCCCAACCTGATATGATGTAATGACACAGCAACCCACCAGAGGGAGATGAAGCCTTGCTTTAATAATAGAGATCCTTTTGAATTCTGACCAACGAAAGTGTGGAAACTTATATATAAAGTTATAAAAACATTATATAAGCATTTCAGTTTTCAAAATCAGCCACACTCAAACGTATTAACACGTTTGTAACTAGATTAAAGAACTCTGAAGTACTTTGGCCTGTGATGTTGCTATTCGTTTGAGGTTTTGGGAACTGGACAAAGCAGGTTCCAGTAAAAAGCTGAGAGTACCTCTTGTGAAGTATTGGGTTAAAACAATTTACTATATAGTTACTAGTTCACAAAATAGTTACTAGTTACTATTTTTTGCATGGAATAACAGTCCCATGATAACCTAATTAAAATCAGGTGTCACTCTAATTTTGTCCTGAAAAACAAGTAAAGTTATTGCATAGTGTTACATTTCAACTCAAAGAATATTTAACTAAAATCATCATTTGACATTTGGTTTTTTCCCTTTATGGTAAAGAAAGGCGAAACGAAAAATGCATGTATTTCAACAGTAATATTACTTAAATGTTTCTGACTATTACTTCTCCTGTCTCTTACCCAAATGATATACAGTCACAATCTGACAGTGTACCTTACAGTCATACATATGTAACTTATACACTGGCCACATGGTAGAGAAGTACATTCATATAATTGATAAAAGAGGTTCTTGCTAACATGTACATTCATTACTTTATTTTAGCTAAGATCTGCAATTTGTCTACTAATAAGTTATATTCAATGAATAATAGAGTCCTGAATATAAGATGTTCTTACACCTTAAACAAATTTGTGTTCTATTAATTGTCCTAAATCTATGATCATACAACACACTCTGGTTAGCAAATGCATATGATCAATTCAGCACTGCCTGTTAAGAAGAAAATACTACATAATATTATAATGAGAGACAGGCCAATTTAACCCTATTAGGAGCCTCTCAATGTGAATTATTTTAACCTTCTACCTAATTTTGTATTATGTTATTTGTGATTAAGGCCTTGCATCATCCCAGGAATTTTTCAGCAGACTAGGAACAGTTGATGTTGAGGTATGTGTCTCTGCCGAAGCGTTGGGAATGAGGTTAGATGTTTTTACTATTAGTGTCATCCAATTAAAAAAGATTGGGTTAGGGTTAGGGTTATGAATATTGGTTGATGAATACATTTATTTTTCTACATGGTGGGTTTACAAAAAAAACACAATATTAATATGATATAGAATGAGCTTTGTGAGCCCAGTTATTCTTTAGCTCACTACAGGTTAGACAGCTGGCTGGACAAATGACCCACTTAAACATTGACATGGCTTATTGTCAGCTAACAGAGTGATGACATAATAAACATGGGAAGAACTGCTCATGTGATGCATTTAGTTTATTATTCTTACAATCAGGGTTACAAAGTTGTGACCCTGATTGAAGAAAAGTTACATTCTCTGTTCCTGGAGACCTAAGATCAAAGTCAAATCAAAGTCTATTTATGGTCAAATGCACCAAAAAAGTGTCGTTCTGAGCATTGAAATTCTTATGACACAGCAGTAGGCATCTACGCAGTAGCATAAAGTAAAATAGATAGCAAAAAAAGATAAATAACAAAGTCTTCATTATCAATAATCTTTATTGTATTGGCACATTGTTCCTCCTGTAATATGACATTTGACTATTGCCAAGGTTAATTATTATATGACGGGAGAACATTGATTAGATTAGTAGTCAAGGTTTTTCTATAACAAAAAAATGGGGTCTGGAATCCAGCATGGTCGTTAATAGCAACAGCCCCAAAGGACATCCTATATCCTATACAATACAAAGTGCCCTATCAAGTGAATATGGAGATTTTATGATGAAATGGTTATCATCTATACCTTACTAGTATTTGGTTCTGGTTATCGTCTATACTAGTATATGGTTTGGGTTGTCGTCTATTCATTACTAGTATGTGGTTTGCGTTGTCGTCTATACATTACTAGTATGGGTTTGGGTTATCGTTTATACATTACTAGTATAGGGTTTGGGTTATCATATATGCATTACTAGTGTGTGGTAAAGGGTTATAATCTATACATTACCAGTGTGTGGTTCAGGTTGTCATCTATACGTTAGATTACTGATATGTGGTTAGAATTATCATCTATACATTACTAGTATGGTTTCAAATCTGGTCCACTGCTCTTTCAGCACAAAACTCTCTCCTATCTTTCAACACTTTTCTGTCCAATAACACATACAAACAACTTAAAACAATTAAAGAAAATTAAGTAGTAATAAGAATAACTATATATCGAACTTACAACAAAAATATAATAAAGTAATGCACCAGAACTCAAACAATGTACGGTTAATGCAGTTCTGAGACAAATGTTATCTCTTTCAGTCGTAAACATTTCCCTCCAACAGCATCTCTCAGCATGACCCACCAGTCATGGTGAATTAACCATTATCAAGATGGGTGACCTTTTAGCTGCCGTAATCTGCTGATAATGTATAATACCTCACCAGCTCAGATGCATCTGGAGATAACTGGAGCTGTGACGTAACAACTGACCAGAGGAGCTTTCGTGGTACACAAAGGGTTTAGGCAGACACCAGTCTGTGCCAGGTGACAGTGAGAGAAGCAACATTGGAGGTACCAGTTTGTGGATTTGGTCCTTCATCTGTCCGGTTGAGATTCAGCAGCCAGGAGAGAAAGAAACAGACTGTGCCCTTATTGCTTTTTCAGGACACGTCTACCCAGCCCATCACCATGAGGTTCCCTAAGCTGCCTAACCCAGGGCTGGATGAAAGGATCCCGTCCCACCAGGAGCTGGAGAGGATGGAGAAGGAGGAGGCCGGAGACAGACCCAAGTGGGACAACAAAACCCAGTACATGCTGACCTGCGTGGGTTTCTGTGTGGGTTTGGGAAACGTGTGGAGGTTCCCTTACCTGTGTCAGAGCCATGGAGGAGGTAGGAAGGGAAGGGGTTTACTGCTTGAAAGAAAAGGTCCAAAACCTTTTTGTTGGTAAATGAATGAAAATGATTTAGTCCGACTACTTAATTTATTTCTTTTTTTAATGAGTTTTATGATTTATTTAAACTGAAAGTGGGGGAAAGTCCCAGAGACCGTTAGTTTAGCAGACCAGAAACCATCGTGTAAAAGCCCATGTGAACTAAAGGCAGCAGCTCCATAAAACACAACAATTAAAACACATTTAACTGTTATACAGAAGCCAATGCATCTGACATTTACTGGAGCTCATGTTACTACAAAGTCATTTTTCTATGTAGAGATACTGTAGCTAGAGACAGAGAGACCCTTTTTAAATTAAATAACCTGTAAATATTATTTTATGTGGAATACTATCTGTTCAATGACTATCTGGCCAAAGGCAATCGATTGCCAGAAAAATAAATATGAACTTAGACTAAAGAAAACCCATCATATGACGGCTAAATAATTCTCAATAAAATACACATATACAGTTAGCTATGGGGGATTCAACAAGTTGATCACATACTGATTGAATAGATGAAGATTGATCGGATATTTATTGATTAGATGCAGGTTGATCAGATATTGTTTGATTAGATGCAGGATGATCAGATTTTGGTTAAATAGATGCAGGTTGTTCCGATGTGGATTTATTAGACGGGGCTTGATCAGGAGTAAGATGACAAGATTAGGGGGCATTTGCAACTCAATCAGCATTAGCAACCAAAAAGGTATAGGAGCCATGAAGAATTAGTGTAGGAGTAGCAGATAACGGAGTTAATATATAGAGACTTGTCAGAAGGGCCATTTAGCCAGAAATGTCACTTATCAAAACCACATGAAACTGTAATCCAGTGCTGTCTTGTCAGGAGCGTTTATGATCCCATTCCTGATTCTGCTGGTTCTGGAGGGGATCCCATTACTACACTTGGAGTTTGCCGTTGGACAGCGCCTTCGGAAGGGAAGTGTTGGAGTGTGGTCCTCAGTTAACCCTTATCTCGCTGGCATTGGTGGGTGACGGTCTATTAATGATTACAGTTCATAACTGTGGGAAACGTCTGTGACCATGCAAGACAACAACATGTTTGAACCTTGCAAATATTTATAAGTTCATGCATTATTGTATTTTACATGATTATTCATAATGTATGGCACATTTGGATATACATTATTCTTAAATAAACTAATAAATAGTTGCACAACAAATGTTTCTGAAAAGATTTCTGTTCTGAAACAGATATTGTCAATAACATGCTTTCTGAAACAGGTATTGTCACTGACATGCTTTCTGAAACAGGTATTGCCTCCATGTTTGTGTCCTTCCTGGTTGGTCTCTACTACAACATGATCATGGCCTGGATCATGTGGTATCTCTTCAACTCCTTTCAGGACCCCCTCCCCTGGAGTCAATGCCCCCTTAACGCTAACAAGACAGGTATTTCCATTATGCATAACAGTGGTTGCTATTATCTCTGAGGAACAGTACACCCAAACATAGCTACTTAATATTGTACTAGAGTGTTAACAAGCATTAGTATTACTTTACAAGACACACACAAACACAAACGTAATTTTTTTAGTTGCATTTGGTGAGTTGCAATTTAAAGTATTTTAGTATAGCTACTGCTTTGTCAAAAGCTCAAGGGAATTTTATTTAACCAGACACGTTCTAGACCTAGGTTTTATTTACAAGTGTGCCTTTGGATCATTCATAGAAATTAAAATACCAACGCATCCAAACAAAACTCTGAATGGATACAATTAGTCACATTAGGTTCTTGAAATGTCTATGAAACTGCAGAACTACCCAACTCAGTAGTTGTAAGAGTTGTCTGTAACACTAATCTACTCTGTAGATGGTTTCATATTTTCGATATGAGTTTCTGAGACCTCAATGTCGTCAAGCATCGTTTGAAATAGTTTGCCGCTGGAAAAGGCGTTGTTTAATCGGTGTATAGGGTGTTGTTTATAAACAGGGGATAACTGTGAAGGTTAGCCATCCAAATAGCCTTCAGACAGTTCTAACATCGTCCCCGGCAGGTCTGGTGGATGAATGCGCTCGGAGCACCTCCGTGGATTACTTCTGGTACAGAGAGACCCTGAACACCTCAACGGCCATCGATGAATCTGGAGGTCTGCAGTGGTGGATGGTTCTGACCCTGGTCTCCGCCTGGACTCTGCTCTATGTCTGCTGTATTAGGGGAATTGAAACTACTGGCAAGGTATCAGCTCCACTCGGTTCTCTGGCCCAATCAGGGGAGGGCTGATTCCACATGAATCCATCTATGTGCCTCTCTCTACCTTCCTCTCAAAATTCATAGTGTTTAATAACTGCTCTCCAATTTCTCTTTTTTGTGTTTTTCCCTTCTCAGGCTGTGTACATAACATCTACATTACCCTACTTGGTCCTCACCATCTTCCTGATCAGAGGACTGACTCTCAAGGGTTCTGTGGACGGAATCATATTCCTCTTCACCCCAGATGTGAGCATTTACTATATCAACTGACATCAAGTCAACTTGTAATTATTTTTCTTTTATTTTGGCATATTTTCTTATTCAGTCAAAAAAAGGATCTGTACATTGGTTGTGTTCTGTGTCTCCAGGTGAATGAATTGATGAACCCGTCCACCTGGCTGGATGCAGGTGCCCAGGTGTTCTATTCCTTCTCCTTGGCCTTCGGAGGGCTCATCTCCTTCTCCAGCTATAACTCTGTGCAGTATGTAACTCCATGACAAATCACATTTCATATGGGTCCTAATCCATCCATAGAGAAACTAACTGCTCATTAACATTATCACCATTCTTAATCGCAAATTGATTATTTTGGCAAAACTGAAGTATTTTCTTCCCTTCTTTCTCCAGCAATAACTGTGAACAAGACGCTGTCATCATCTCCATTATCAACGGCGCCACCTCTGTGTACTCCGCCACAGTCATCTACTCCATCATCGGCTTCAGGGCCACAGAGAAGTTTGATGACTGTGTGAGTGGGTCAGTAAATTATACGCAGATTCAACTTTGTCAACATTTGTGGTAACTGATGATGGTCAAAGAGAATGTCCTGAGTTAGATTGGCTGGTCACACCTCCGAATACTCTGTCTAGAAACATCTTGACCCTGATGAATGCGTTTGACCTTCCGGAGGGCAACATTACAGTCAGTAACTATGAAGAAGCCTTCCAGCATCTTAACAGCACATCCCCTGGACACATTCAGAGTTTGGATCTGAAGAACTGCGATTTGCAGCAGTTTCTTAGTCAGGTAGTGTAATTGCTTTCTGTCAAATGGTCCAAATCATACCAGTAACAAAGCATGACTCCCTCAACTAGATCTTACTTGGTTTATTATTTCAATTCCCTACAAATCCAGGGGATCTCTACATCCATAGTGGATCTGTTTAATGCTAAAGCTGTTGTTGTCGGGTTTCCTCCAGGGAGTGGAAGGAACAGGTCTGGCTTTTATTGTGTTCACAGAGGCCATCACCAAGATGCCGATCTCTCCTCTCTGGTCCGTCCTGTTCTTCGTCATGCTCTTCTGTCTGGGGTTGTCCACCATGTTTGGGAACATTGAAGGCGTGGTCGTTCCCCTTCAGGATCTCAACCTCTTCCCCAAGTGGCCTAAAGAACTGTTCACTGGTTAGAGATCTACTACTTCTGTTCTGAGCTGCACTAAAAATGGCTTTAGACCAAGATCATGGGACTCGGAGCTAGAAGAAAAGCTAGAAGAAAATTTCCTGACAGCATTTATTAAGCTCCTTTCTTTTTGTCTTCAGGTGTGACTTGTTTTGTGTCCTTCTTCATCGCCCTGATATTCACCCAGCAGTCCGGTAGCTACTGGCTGGCTCTGTTTGACAACTTTGCCGGGTCCATTCCTCTCCTCATCATCGCCTTCTGTGAGATGGTGTCCGTTATTTATATCTATGGGGTTGACAGGTGAGAGCAGAACCAGTACACAAAGATAACTGGCACCAGAATGCATCCAATCAAACAACATTAAAACATTTCAAAATGACTTTGTCATTGGGGAGGAAGTAGGTGGAGGGGATATGTCACTACAGCCCACTTAACCAGGACAATATAGCCCACTTTACCAGGACAATACAGCCCACTTTAGCAGGACAATATAGACCACTTTACCAGGACAATATAGACCACTTTACCAGGACAATATAGACCACTTTACCAGGACAATATAGACCACTTTACCAGGACAATATAGCCCACTTTACCAGGACAATATAGCCCACTTTACCAGGACAATATAGACCACTTTACCAGGACAATATAGACCGCTTTACCAGGACAATCTAGCCTGTTATCCAAGTCAGTATCACGTCTGCTGTGGTCAAGGGATTACCAGAGGTTGTATCTGCACTGAGGAAGTATGCTAGAATTACATTACATTACTTACCCCAGATGGCACCCCAGATGGCACCCCAGATGGCACCCCAGGTGGCACCCCAGGTGGCACCCCAGGTGGCACCCCAGGTGGCACCATGTAAAATACTCTACAATCATACTGAGGACACAACCAAGCCGACATTGGCCAGGGACATCAGGGACTGCCAGACAGATACTAGACCAGCAACACAACCAAGCCGACATTGGCCAGGGACATCAGGGACTGCCAGACAGATACTAGACCAGCAACACAACCAAGCCGACATTGGCCAGGGACATCAGGGACTGCCAGACAGATACTAGACCAGCAACACAACCAAGCC
>JACXGK010006681.1:0-28123 GCA_016801125.1 Novumbra hubbsi
GCATGAGCATATATATAATGTCTTCTCTTCATTTGAGGTTTAATAAAAGTGTGTCTAATACATGCAATGTTTGCCAGGTATAAAGCAAATAACCATATATTCTGGTAATCTATTTTAACATTTAGACATCCTGCATGGAGGAGTGTGAAAAAACATTCTCCCAGTCGTTGTCAAAGACTGTTATAGGAAACATGTTATTGAGGTTATTTCAGCCAAAGGGGGCAATAACAGCTTTTAGAGCATAGGATGTCATAAAAGGCATATTTAAATCTTTTTTTAAATAAATGATATCATGGTTAAAATGCCATTGTTTACATTTCATTGGTTTTGTCACCTTTATCTATAGATATTGTTTGAAAGAAAAGGTCCATATTTCTTAAGAAATAACAAAATATTTCATTGGGTGTCAATTTTTTTTTCACATGACTGTATGTAATGATAAAAGTAATTTTCTGAAAAAAGAGTGGGGCAGGTGCAAGAGAGAAAGAGGACAGCTAAGTAGTTCATCACACCATCCCTCAATTAGGCATCTCAGGGTATTTCAGGGCATTTCAGGATATTTCAGGGCATTTCGGGGTATTTCAGGTCATTCACAACTAGGGCTTTGGGGATTCATATTCATGTTTTCCACAAAATAGAACTCCCAGGAGAATAGGGTTAAGCTCTAAATTTGTCTTTGTTGTAATGGTGTGAATTTTTTTTAATAACCATAAACATTCCCATGTCCCACTGTACCAAAGTTGTCGTCCTCACTGCCCACTGAGATGTCATAAGAAAGGAGGCAGCTTTTTCAAGAAAACCATCCCATCACGGGTTTCACAATATGAACTGGCGTTATACTTCATATTTTGAGTGTCTGTTTTGAGAGCTAGCATTTAAGAATTTTTTTTCTCCAGATAATCCACATTCTTATGTGCTGTGCACAGTATTTGCTTGATATTTTTCTATTCAAGCAACATATTTAATCTAATAAAAAACCACTCTTCTAGGGTGGAATAACTGTGGCAGCCTCTTCGTTGCATTTCAGGACCAATGGGTATGGGCACCCTCTCCACCAATTTCTTGGATATCTTCCTCTATGTGTGTGAGAGTTTAATACAACGCAGAGTGCTGTGTGCAATGTGTGCGCGGGGACTACACACACTTACATTCCCCACGTGATCGATTTTGGGACCGTGCCAAAGGTATATACGTTTGGGTAATTTGAGGACAAGCTGAAGGAAGCAAAGAGCAACAGCAATAACATCTTCATGTACTGATTATTTTGTAGATAAACAACAACGAACGCTTCTTCCCCTGACTTGGGTCCATTATTATTCAGAGAAATCTACCAGAAGCCAACAGTAGTATCTCGCATCGCTCGGGCAGAGTGGCATAAAGTGGCACAAAGAGCATATACCTTATGACTGCTCCATCTTCATGGGTTTGTCTCCTTTTTCCACACTATGCTATGCAGGGGCCTGAAAACGCCATCCCAGACCAGGTACCGATGGGAAGCAGCTAAGCTGATTGGCGGCCCCTAGAAGGTTCCAGAGTTTGCTTATTTTCTCACATCGGTGCGCCAGTGATGCATCAGGAGGATGTGTCTATAGAAAACAAGAAAAGCGAGGGCGCTGCAATGAAAGACATAAAGAGGCACTGCAAAGAAAGACATTGTTTTGATTGAGTCAAATTGACTAATAAAATAAAAGCTCACTTGCTTTGATAATACTCCGCTTCTTAAACTATGAATGAATCGAATCATTCTTCATTTCATCCACAGGTCTTCTCTGACTGACAAAATAAAAATGTGCGGAAAAGGAGTAAGATATGTGGTTAAATTATGACTCTGAATCACAAAAGCCATGATTTGAATCATCATTCCAACCTGCACATTTATCAAAATGGTAAATGTACTTTTAGCTCAAGTATTCATAGAAATACCATGTCTGTTTTTCTCTCTAATGCTAGATAATTTGCAATCTAATTCAGAGCCATTCAGAACAATGGCTCTCAATACCAGGCCCTTGGAACCTACTGCTTGTTGTCATTCTAACCTTTTAATCAGAGAGCATCTATGACTATTTCTGGTGCAAGCAATCACAGTTGTTGTTTGAATAATCAGAATTGAAAAACAAAAATGTTGTTCATCCCTGTACCAACAGAGTATAAACAACCAATACCGTGGCCAGAAGGTGTTGCATGCATTACCATCATTGTTTACCAAAATGACTAAATTAATTTGTATTCAATTACAAGGCTAAAATAGTGGAAAGGCAAAATGAAATCTCTTTTGCATGCCATATACATTTTCATCTAGAAAATGATTTAGACAGACAGAAATCCAAATCCAAGAATACAGAGACAAAAAAAGAATGAGTCCAAATATTTTTGGAGTTCACAGCATATTTTTTTTTGCACAGGTATGATTCAACCACATAACCTTTAAGCCAACTTTTCGGCTTTGTGATAAAATGACTTTGCTCAGCATTATTCTATAGAGATGTCAAGGCCTACATACCCTTGTTATTGTCTAATCTATCCATCCACTTTACAGTTTTATCATATAAATCTTATTGTACTGTAGCCTACACATAAAGGTTTATGCTCACACATGCCTCATTCAGCAGCTTAATCTAAAAAGGGGAAAGCATCCCAGCACGTGTTTTACGTAGTTCTCAAGACCAGCCTCTGACTTTGTTTGACCATTAGAAAAAGAGCAACAGCATGAACTGCAATGTGGTTTTGATTGAACTGAGGCCTATTTCTGTCCCGTGGGTCTCTTGTGTAGTCGTAGATGATTTTTAATATTCCTATGCAGTTTCTATAAATTTGTTTGAATAAAGATTGAAGCTAGTATTCTAGTTTTACAGCCCTGACAGTCCTCTCTTCCTCTCTTATTGTGGGTTATGCATATTCAGCAATAAGCTTTCTTTGCTCCTTGAACGTGTTTGCTTCCTCTCTCATAGCAGATGAACACAAAACCATAATTGTGCCTGTACTTCCATAAATATCAAATTAAAACATCCCATCATTGATTGTATAATGTGTTGTCATGGCATTGTTAAAGCTTTCCTTGAAAGTCAGACATTAGAGGGACACAAGGTCTTTTTTTGAAGCAACATTATAAATATCAGACGACAAGCAAATTGCTCATTCTTACAGTTTTATAAATAATTGATGACACATTTTAGACCCTATAATTACACAGCCCCCAGGCTGGAACACACAGTGCAGCAAGCCTTTAGTTTTACCCACTTAAACTCCTATTAAAAACTGCAACACTTTGTTCTAGCTAGCATACTGAACTGTACTCTTCTCGAATTATGTGCTACTTACTTGCTCTTTGGAATCATATATTTCCAGATTTAACTTTGTTCGGGTTTGGACAAAAACACTATTTGGAAAATCAAAACTGTAGAAATGGTATATTTATTTTCTGCAGTGTATGCTATAGCTTAAATCATCAATGATTCATCAGAGTTGAGTGCACCAAACGCTACATTCCATTAGGAGAGTCCTCAAGTGACATCTGAGGCACATTAATAGTGTCTCTAAAAAGCTGTTAACATCAGAGCCATAGAGTAAGTAACTTTTTGGGTGTCCTACCCTGTCCTAAGGTTTGAGTGTTTTCTGAATGTATTGCTGATAATAAACTCCAAATATGGGTCTCTTTCAAACATATGTTTCTGAATCTTTCAGGCACGGACCATGAAAAAACAACTAATCAAATAAAAGCATATTTAAAAAAGAATATCGACCAGTAGCGTTGGTCTGGACTACAAAAGTCTTCAGGGAGTTTAACATTTTGTACTCTGAAATATATCCTACTTAAGGCAAGAACAATGCAGAAACAATTTTATTCTTTACACTTTGTATAGACCACCAGGGCCTTGTACAGTTGTGTAGCACATAAGAACAGTAACTAACTGCACCAACAATTATAACATTATACAAATAACTCTATTAACGCTACTTCATTGATGTAGGTGTACTTTACCACCATTGGTTTGTTTGGTTAATGTAAATGAAATCCCTAAAATATAGACATATAAAAAGGGCTTCAAATGAAATGTATACAAAAATAATTTGTACAAACGTTTTTATGATGACAATTTGCATATACTCCAGAATGTCATGAAAGGTGATCAGATGAATTGCAAAAAAAAAAAATTTGCCATGAAAATGCACTTAATCCCTAAAAAATAATTTCAGTCTTGCCACAAAAGGACCATCAGACATCATGCCAGTGATCCTCTCGTTAACACAGGTGAGATCAGTCTTGTCCCAAGGAACAACATCAGGGACAGACAGATATTGTGCAAAAGGTACAAGGATTGGACTGCTGAGGACTGGGGTAAAGCCTTTTTCATTGTTTGGGGCATCCGGAAAAACGCTTCTCCAGAGAAGAGAAGGTGGGTGTTACAGTGGAGGACTTTCATACAGGTTACAAACAGAGATTAGGAGCCCTCCCTTTAAGAGAGTGCCCTTAATCTCAGCTCTTGTACTGTATAAAAGTCGCTTGGGATCCAAAAATCTTGCTGATTGATAGGGGATCAAATACTTATTTCACTGAGTAAATAAAATCAATTTATATCTCATTTGAAAAGTGTTTTTCTGGATTGTTTTTGTTGTTATTTTGTCTCTCACTGTTCAAATAAAGCTACGATTACAATTATAGACTGATCATTTCTTTGTCAGTGGGAAAACATATAAAATTAGCAGGGGATCAAATAATGTTTTCCTCCACTGTATCATCAGTCCTGTGTCATGCCAACTGTCAAGCATTCTGAAACCATTTGTGGGTGGGGTTGCTTATCAGCCAAGGAAGTGTGCTCACTCACAGTTTTGCCTAAGAACATGAATAGAAAATGGCACCAAAACATCCACATAGAGCAACTTTTCCAACCATCCAAGAACAGATTGGTGACGAACAATGCCTTTTTCAGCATGATGGGGCACCTTGCCATAAGGCAAAAGTGATAACTAAGTGGCTCGGGGAACAAACAATCTACATTTTGGGTCCATGACCATGACCTTAATCTCATTGAGAATGTGTGATCAATCCTCAAGATGCGGGTGGACAAACAAAACCCCACAGATTCTGACAAACTCCAAGCATTGATAATGCAAGAATGGGCTGCCATCGGTCAGGATGTGGCCCACAGGTTAATTGACAGCATGCCAGGGTGAATTGCAGAGGTCTTGAAGAAGAAGGGTCAACACTGCAAATATTGACTCTCTGCTTGTACTTAATGTAATTGTCAATAATGGCCTTTGACACTTAAGCTTGTAATTAAACTTCTGTATATCTGATTATATTCAATGCAGCCATGCTTTTCTCAGGGGCAAAACCATAGGGTCCACAACTGAGAAATAAACTTTTGATGGTGTTTGGCCACATGCCAGTTCACTATTAGGTTACTTTTCCATAACAATAGCTAAACCATGGATTTCACTACATCCTTGACTGGTATTTTCCATGAGTTTTGTAATCAAATGCAGAGCATTTTCTGTTTTGGGGATTTAGGGAATTAACAAAGGTTCAACGCAATTTAGTATAACACCACTATGCCAGGTTATAACCAATAAGCTGTGTATATACAGTGCTAAAAATCATTAAGGGAACACTAAAATCACACATTAGTTCTTGATAAAAGAAATATATTAAATTATTTTAAAACATTTTTGAATGTATTAATTAATTAATCCAAATTAACTCATGGACTCATGTGGCACTACTTAGCGGCGTCGGCTGCACCTATACCCAATCAATTTAAGGGCCAGTCAGATTCCTCATCCAGGAACTGCCTACACAATCTGACCACATGAGGTTGGGCATTGTCCTGCATGTGGAGGAACCCAGGGCCCACTGCACCAGCGCAAGGTATGACGATTGGTCTGAGGACTTAACAGCGGTGACATGTATGGATGTGCCATCCTGGAGGAGCTGGACAACCTGTGAAACCTGAATGGGATATAGGTACCGCCTCATGCAACCAGTAGTGACAAGGACACTAGCAAAACCCAAAACTAGAGTGGATTCAGGCAGGAAAAATAACGAGTTACCCTTCCTGTCCACTCCGATCTGCCTCGTCATGTCTTTTTGGCCACCAAACCCTCACGGGTGGGCAGTTTCCGCTCAGCCAAGGCACTCTTCTCTGTCTTGGCACCTCAATGGTGAAACAAACTTCTCTTTCAAGCCAGGACAGACAATTTTTTCCAAAAGAAGCTGTAAACCAACCTCTTTGATGAGTATCTTAATTAACGTGTGGACCCTCCCACCCCCACCACCTGTGAAAAAAAGAATAATCATATTGATTTACCTTTGATTAATCTGCCACTGACTTTCCCACCTAATGGCTTCAATGAAGGAAAGTTTATCAGATGTTGGTTTTCCAAGACACCTTAAGAGGAATGCACTCATTGTAAGTTGATCTGGATAAGATGACTAAAATGCTAAATGAGAGAGCAATTGTTGGTGGCCACCACCTGCAAAACCATTTTCTTTTTGGGAGTTGTCTTGCGGTTGCCTCTCCAGTGCCCCTGTTTCATTTGCCCCCCAAAAAGTCACCTTTGAAAACAGGTGACATTTATTCATAATCGTTTATACTTCCTAACTGGACATATATATATATTCCTCTTGTTTACTTGACTATGTGTAACACTGTGATGATTATGTTTTTCCTAAATTAGCAGTGTATAACTGTTTGTGTAAAGAGGTTAGTTCTTATCAAAAAGATGCGGTCTGCATCAGATGTCTGGCCACTTGCTATAAAAATTGACCTGTAAAGCCAGACATTATCCCCCCAAAAAGTTAGGTATGTGCCTATTAGTGCCACATTTGGGTGTCATCAAAACCATTTGCAATCAAGTTAGGACTTGGCAATAATCTGCCATAACGTTGATGAATGCCATCGTTTCATTTAAAATACAGATATTTCCCCCAGGGAATTTTAATGGAAAAGCATAGACCATGAAAAAACTGACGATTAACTCGGAAAAAGCATTGTTTTTCCCGTCAAGTTTCAGCCCCTTCCGATAGAGGGCAACACTGTCAACTGAGTAATACGAAATATAATAGACCTACAACTGTCACAACGTTGACCAAATATTTTTATCAAAACACGTTATAGCCAACGTAGTGAGCAACATCACAGAGTAAGTATACCATGCACTGTTAAGATAATCCTTATGAAGGCTATACCTTATGAGGCTATATCTGTTGATTGCAGAGACAAGTCTATATCCAAGCCACCATATTACCCATGGGTTAATGTTAAGGTTAATGACATGTATTTAGAAATAGTCCATGCATAATAAGGGAAATTATAATAACCGCTTAATTTCCATTTATCCACTGTAAAGACTCAGATTTCCTCCGAGTCTCTTCCGTTGAGGGAATGATGAACAACATAATAATGAGGGGACTCTGCCAAGCCTTGATTGGTTGGGAGGCAAGGGCTATTCAAGCGTTTCATAATGTACGGAGCAGCGTGTGCGAGAAAGGGAGCCTATCGTTTGTCAGTTGAGTGTGCGATGTGCGCAGGAACTATTACTGGAAAAAAATAATTGCGAGTTTTAGTGACAAAGGCACAAACTTTAACTTTTTGAACAGCTAATCCATTATTTTATATACTCTAAACTGGATTACTCACTCTCAAAGGAGTAATGTGTAAAAGACAAGTCATGCCCCTAGGAAGCGGCAATTCAGCACGGACCTAGAACATGATTTGGTGTTCACAACATACAGGCAGACTGTATAAACGTTCAAGTGGATGGAATTTTAATGCCACGGAGACTAACTCCCACCGTAAACAAGGATTTTGCGCATTTTATCGCGGCTTTTTTGGAAACTGCGACTAAACGAATGGAGTAGTTTATTTCGCAGATTAGCTGTTTTCCTGTCAAAGCGTGTTTAGTCGATCAAATCAAATGGATTTATATTCAGACAGCGGCTTCACTATACAACGAGTAGTATAACACAGTGTCAGCTGTACCAAACATATATTTGATGAAGCAAGGACAAAAGGGTCACTAACTGTAGTCGGCATGTTAAATGTGCATCGACAACGGCAAAACGTACTCCAGCGAAAGGGTTCGCGGGCAAAGATTCCACTTGTTAACCAGCCTAGCATAATTTTTCTGAACAGTGTCAGTTTAGAAATGTGTTTTGTCAGTTAGTTTGAACGTGATCATAAACCATAAACCTCTATTCGACGTTGACTGGTAAGGTGAATAAAGAGCCTGCCGATTATCACACCTCCAATATTTTCTTGTAAGGCTATGCAGAACTAAAATAAAAAAATATATATATTCAGTGATGGAATAGGCTGTTAGTCATTTCAAAGTCAATTGCATTCGTTACCGTATCCGTTCGCATAATACTATATATGCGACACTTGCCAAAGGGATCGCACATTTTGCTAGATTCAAACTAAAGCTTTTTTCGAATGATTTCAACGTATAGTAGATTAATTTTGCCTCACTGACTAGGCTTAACGTGGAAATGGCCGGCTCCGGTACGAATTGGAAGTACTACCTTTGGATTTTAATAGTATTGAGCAGGTCGCTGTTGCCCGCTGCCAAATCGTTGGAATCAGTAATTTGGAGCTCGCAAAACCCCAAGTAAGTGCCTATGTTCTAATCTATATTAGACTTGTATCTGTGTTAGCATGTATTGACCAGAACACTGAACATCCATGCGATTTGTTTCAACTGCGTAAAGTTCGCTAATAGTTAATCAATATGCATTGGCGCCTGGGCATGTTTTTAACTTTAGGGCTCGGTGATGTTGCTGACTTTGAGTTCTAGTACACTGTTGTATGGAACAACATGCTGTAAAACAATATCAAAGATAAGGCATTGTAACATGATTTTGTAGTATCTTTTATAAAGAGGGGGCTTTTTTCTTTCACGTGAGTCACTATTGCGTTTCTAAATTGTATTGTAAATGTATTTCATGGTAAGTTATTTATGAAAATTCACATAATCAGTATGTTAGGGTAGTCGGCATTTCTATTGCAGTAGTCGCTACAATGAAGAGCAAGGACACTGCTCGTGTGTGTGTGTGTTCTCCTGTTGGTTTTCAGGTGCTCGCCTCTGGATGCGTTGACACCTTTTTATAAACCTTTTTTTCTGGCTTTGAGGGTAGATACATTGTAAAACAACAATCCTAAACACATTTCATTTCTCAGACCATACCAAGGATATTGCTTTTAGAATATTATATCCCTTAATGTAATTTGGTTATTTGAGCTAGATGAACATGAATCAAATCTCCATATATTTCATATGTATTTTAAACTGACTGAGACGTAGACCTGTAATAAATAGTCTTCAATGGAATATGTTCATAGTTTCAGGTGGTTGATGTTTGTCTTTAATGATGCTACAATTTAACAAGTAACAAAAAAAACTTTCGGCAAAATAATTTCATTACTAATATGAAATCATATAGGTAAACTTTTAAATAAAATGGTACATAAAAGGTCTCTTGCATTACATATGCTGACCTATTATTCATATGTTCACTGTCCCATTGGGCGAACAAGGTGAATCACACTAATCAGCTCTTCTAAAGGTGAAATGTTAAGATCATATATCTCAAAAGTAGTTATGAAGGAACCTCATTGTTTCTTTTTTTTATTAAATGATGTGGATGTACTTTACAAATAGTCAAATAAAGAGGCCTAGTCTGGCCTGGTTTACTCTTCAGTACACTGTTCAAAGTCAATACACAAACTTTGTATACCTCTTGACAGGGAGATATCTTGATTTGCTGTGGTGCTGTGGTTAAAATAAGGTTTGCATTGATTTACAATGACTTTGTTGCTGTTTTCTCAAGGACCTTCATATTTGTTCACTTATCCCGCCAAGTGGCATTGCTTTGCTTTCCCTACCTCTATAATGTTGGTAGACAGGCCCCTAAAAAGCAGATTTTTATATCATACAGGCATTATTACAAAACTGATTTGTTGTACATTTATTTAAACACAAAATATATTGTACATCCATTGCAGTTTACTTAAACATTATAAAAAATATTTACTTTACAATATATAAAAAATTTTTTAGATTGTATACAAGCATGCATTTTCTATAATCAAACTAAGCAGCTGTTTGGAATGCAGCAGCCATTTTGTATTGTATGTCAACAAAGTTGCCAGTATTTCAGCTCTCTGATTATATGTTAACCTAATAATGCTTGTTGTCGTGGTATACATTAGTCTGTTTATGAATGTTCATCAGTTCAACATTATTTCATGTTCAAATGATTGATTGCAAACTTTTTTTAATCTGATACTTCTTTGTCAGTTTTCAGCAATGGGCTGCCTAGGCATATAGCTGAACTGTATATAATGTTGACTAATCCATGTTGCTAATATAGCGCATTCTTATGTTTGTACTTTTACTTTTTTTTTTATTTATTACATTGAGTAAAATACTCTTCAAGTGAGGACAGCTTCTTTCTTTTCACCATTATTTGTACTTCTTAAAATTATGCTTTAGGGTTGTCACCATTATTTGTAGTTTTTAAGATGATCAAGCCAATGCACTTCAACCACACCAACCGCTTATTCCTCACCAGTACCAGACCTAGGGCTTGGATAGTCTTTCTTAATTTTAGTGTATTTCATGAATGCAGAGTCACACTAAAACATAAGGATAGGGCTACTGAGATACAGAAAACAAACCTACAGTATACAGCATAGAAAACCAGTGATACCTTTTAGGGACATGCGGAATAGCTTTTGGTAAAGTATGGAACTTGATAAGATGGTTACCCCTGTAAAGCTTGGAAGCAAGCAAAGATAAATCGGTGTCAGGGTGTAGTTCCACTAGAAATGTAATTTCAGAAATAAATATACAATTGTAATTCAATTTAAATACAGATAGTAGTTATTTAGTTACCAGGTAGTGCGGTTGTTAACTATTGGAACAAACTTATTTTTAAGGTACACATTATTTGTAGTAATTTAACATGTTTTTTATTCCAGAGCAACTTTCAGGTGCAATTTAGGTGAACAGCTCAATTTGCAGCAGTTAGCCTATGTATTTTTTGCTTCATATATTGTACTACGTATTTTATAATAAATTGGTTATTGGTTATAATTATTGTTTAATTTCCTATTCTGGGGGAACACTCTATGACATTGGTATAGTGGTGCCTAGAGTGAATAAAGGGTGAGTATATTCCAAAAGTTATTGGGATAATGATCAGGGCTGATTGGGCTTCTATTAGACATTCAAGCGTTTCAAAGCCACTCCAATGTTGCCTTGGTCTTGTGGTGGGAATAATTGCCCTGCTGAATGTTTTTTTTCCTTAAGCATCAGTTTTTTAGCAGTCTGAGGCAGGCTGTTTTGCACTATTACTTGTGTTTTGCTCAATATATCATTTAACAAGACTCCCAGTCTCAGCTGATGAGAAGCATTCCCACAACATGATGCTGCCATGACTGTACTGCACTGTAGAGATGGTGGGTCTTGAGGCATTGCCAGTGTTAGGATTGCACCATACCTAACATATTTTGGCCAAAAAGGTATCATCCGACCACAAATATCTGTGATTGTTGGTCACTCTTGTTGGATTATTTCAGAAGTCTCCTATGAGCATGCAGTTTTGAAGGACAGACCTTTCTTTCCTATTCCTGATAATGAATTTAGCAATCGTCACTTGGATTTCAAAACACTTGGATATTATTGTACCCTGCAGTTGTAATCCATGCAGTTGTATTTTTCCATTTCTAATTTCTGCATAATGGTCTTTGGTCTTATTAGGCCCTACCTAATACCAGAAATCCCCTTTTCTGTATCTGCTTTTCAGATTTGCATGCTGCACATCAGCTTGATTTTGCATACCTACAAATATTGCTGTACTTTGTTACTCTTATTTTACCTACTTGAGTCCAGTTAGGCTCACTGAATGGCATCAGGACTCAATACTGGTTTATATAAAAAAAATTGGCACAGTAGAAATACAGGCAATATGTCATATGATTAGTTTTTTTTGTCTTCTACGACTCAGAAAAGCACAAGGACAAATAAAAGATATTCAGATGAACTATTCTCTTATTAAATTATTAAGCAAGTTTGATGGAAACACACAACAAACAATGTGTACAATTTCCTTATGCATATTATAAAATGCTAATCTGTCACCGACTGGATGAGGGATTAATAACCTTTGCCAGTTAAGGTAATCAGACCCTAATCAGACTGTACTATACCTATACTATTTTGAAATTAATATTTTTAGCCTTCGGTAATTCAACAAATCCCTTATTAATTCCTCAAGGAAAAGCAAGGGAGACCCAGAAGGTTGATTTTCTAACCATCTAGTTATGGGTATTATAAAAGTGAACAATTAGATCGGTCAAACCTCTGCAATCTCTGTGAGAAGACCTAAAATATGGATAGCTTTCTACAGTGACTGTCTGTGGTTATGTCTATCATATGTCAAAATGGGAATATTGCAATTGATTAATGTTTAAATTATTTCCACAAAATGACAAGGCTTTCCAAATAGACATTTGCTGGCGTGTATGATAAATCGAACAGATATTGAGTGTCCTGTGCGTTTAATACATTAGAGCCAAGTGGAGTAGCTCAAACTGTGCCTGACTGTGCCATCATGATCAATGCTCCAGTGAATAAAAGTGACAGTCTTGAGATTAACTCTGTCATTGTTTAAGTAGGCTGTGCCAACCCCCATGCCTTTAATAAACCCACCCATGCCCTTGCTCCCTAGGTTTCAGACGTAGTTTACACAAGAAAGGGATTCCTTTGAGAAGTGTCACAGGAGTGGTTTTGTTCTCCTCCAGCACTCATCCTTTCACGCTGTTTCTGATAACACAGAAACCCAGAACACATCAGAGAAGAAGAGAAACTTAGAGCTACCTCAGCATGGCTTAGTTAAAGAAAAAAAGCATTATGTCCTTAGGCACTCTAATATTCTAATTTTAGAAAGCAGTGGATGGTGCTGCACTACGTATGCAGGTTCAGAAAGTTGTTGTTTGCTCCCATCCCAGACTAGATCCTGCTTAACAGAGAATGTCATTGTTAAATAGTGTATATGTATGCCGTTGTTAAACACAAGCAATGGCCTTAGGCATTTTAAATGTTTCTGTGTGTTCATGTAGGCCATATTCTCCTATCTGACTGTCTAGTTGACAGTAAGGTTGCTCCATGTGGCTTTTTCTTTTCCTGTTACTTGTTTAAATCAATAAATAAAAGTAAATTTTCAAGGAAATGTTATATGCAATTTTTGTATGGGACAAGCTCTAATTTATTTATGTAGGTTGGTAATTTGGTTGCTAATGTTATTGGATTAGATCCCAAAGCAACATGATGTGCCTATATTTAGAGAATAAAAGATGAGAAACAAAATTATTGACATCATTTAAAAGGCAATATCTTTGTTGTAGTTGTGTGTGACTCGGTTAGGAGATGTAAATTGCATGAGAAAATGGATACATGTGTTTTTGGTGTCTCAATGCAGCTGTTACATACAATACAGTTAACTGAAAGACATTGCGTCCATATTTATTGGCCGATTAGTCATTGTTAAATACCACAAGATCAACATTGTTTGGCACGCTCTATCCATGACCACTACGACATTCAACTCAACAGTCAAGATCTTGGGATTGGGATTATTAAGTGTGTTTGCTCTACATGCCTAGTTCATGCTTGTCCCAACATCGCAAAGAGGTTCCAGTACAGAATGTGAAGCACGAATTGTGGAGCACGAGGAGAGGAACAGATGTTAGATATCAGAGGCATAGATCGTACATGGTTATTCCGACAGACATTTTTGCCTAGGAACTCAGCACACACATTGCCCTAACAACCAACTGTGAGATTTAGATATTTCCACATATGCCTGTGGTTACCCTAGCAATGAGCCTTTTTACGATGGTTTTATTCAGATAAACAAGACTTGTTGTGAGGTTTGCATTGGATATGTGTTGTTAAAAATCCTGTTAATGGGAAACAATTAAAGTTTTTGAGATAATGTGAAACACTTCCCCCACATACACAACCTTCAGCTAGTGCAGTGCCAGTCTCGCTTAATATCTATTGTAGACAAAAGTTATTGAAATAATGGAATATCGGTGCCTGCCTGTTAGTATGTTTCCTAATAAATTGCTCCATTTTGGTCAGCTGCACACATTGCAGCAGGCAAAGGAGGTAATACATGTTAACAAACATTACTATTAGGAAAAGCAGCTAGTCAGGTATCTTTTGGTGTAACATATTCAACATTCTGTGTGGTGCATTGATTAGCACTGCCTCCAACACTATTTCATTTAGGTAGATATGAGGTTTGACTGGCTGACTCAGCTAGCAAGCATTTACTGTTAATTTGTATTAGAAATAGGTCTGTCAAAATGAATGCGTTAACTCATGCAATTCATTGATAATGCTTATCTGCGTGTATTTTGTTGTTGTTTTGAGACTATAGATTATCCTGAGTCATTGCTTGACAGCTGCCAGGCACTCATTATTATCTGCAACCAGTAACTGTGTTATACAGTATTATTGGCAGGGCAGTTTAAACTTTCTATTTAAATATATATTGCTCTAAAGCACCATTTATAATAAGCTATTTTGTTACAGAAAATATTTTACCAATTCTTATAATGGATACTTGCTAAATGCTTACAAGTTAAGTTAAAGCCAACATATAAAATGATAGAGAGCCCAGTTCGAATTATACACAAAAGTATCAAAAGTATCAAGCAAGCAACCTATAGCTAGCAAGAAAGTGACCCAAGTTATACATACCTAGTCTTAATCAGGAGGAAATATAATTTGTACATCCAATACATTTAGCTCAGTCAATATTCAGCTGGTAAAATGTTTTAGGAAATGTTAGTACTTCATCACTTGTGCTATTCACCAATGGAATGCCACATCACATTTCCTCAATGTGAAAATAACATGGCATGTGAATGTCTTAAAATAATGGAACAACATTGAATATCAATAGCATCACTTCATATATCAAAATACCGCAATCTAAAATATATATGGTATTCCATCTACAACCCTGTTTCCGAAAAAGTGGAGACATGTTAAGGTGATGGTTGATCTCCAGAGTGTAAACATTGTTCAGCATTCAACCCAAGCTCATTTAAGATGGACTGAGGGGAAGTGGAAAACTCTGGTCTGAAGGATCAACATTTTAAATGATATTTGGGAATCATGAAGGCTGCCCCTCCTGGACTAAAGAGGAAAGAGGTCATCCGGCTTGTCATCAGCACACGGTTCAGAAGCATCCATGATGGTATGGGGGTGTATTGGTGCACCTGGCATGGGTGACTTGCACACCTGTGAAGGGACCATTAATACGGAACAATATATGCAGCCATCCAGACGTTGTCTGTTGCAGAGATGGCCCTGCTTATTTCAGCAAGACGATGCCAAACCACATTCTGCACGTATTACAACAGCATGGCTCCATAGTGAAATAGTCTGGGTGCTAAACTGGACTGCCTGCAGTTCTGACCTGTCAACCATTGAAAACATTTGGCGCAATATGAAACAAAACATACGACAAAGGATTCCTGAACTTTTGAGCAGCTAAAATTCTATATTAAGCAAGAATGGGAATACATTTCAGTTTTGAAAACTACATCAATGTGTCTTCTCATTTCCCAAATGCTTACAGAGTATTGTGAATACTGTCTAAACGTTTTTGAAAGATGTTGCCGGCATCAAATTCAAAATGTATTTCTCCAATACAATTTCTCAGTTTTAACATTTTGGATGTTGTCTTTGTAGTATTTTAAATACAATATAGGATAAATGATTTGCACATCATTGCATTCTGTTTTTATTTGCATTGTTATGCAGCATCCCAACTTGTAATACTTACTACTTCAGAGACGCTTCATGCAAACACAAAACCATCTACATAGGCAGACATTTATACACACAGATTGTGATTGGATCTGACTGCTTTTTACACCTATCCCATTGAACAAGATCACTAACGGGGGAGAGGGTTTGATCTTCTTCATGTGGAGGACAGTAGGAAATCCCCTTATGTCTTCCTGCATTGCAGATCTAGTCCCTGGCTCTGGAACAGATGGGTGTGACAGCCATTCCAAAGCCCATTAGAACCGGCGTTTCAGATCTGACTATGTGGTTGATGCTGTGGTCCTGCTGGGCCAAGTCCTCCGTAAGTGTGTCGTTGCGCCAGATGGACTGTGCAAGAATACATTTAGTATTAATTATGAAACAGTTCCTTTCATCAACACTCTATGTAATGAGATACATTGTTTAAAACATAGGCTGATTATAATCATAGGCCCTGACAATGACGAATAGATAACAGCCAGATTGTTCAAAATACATAATCCGGATTTTTCTAAATCTCGGAGGGTACATGTCAAATGCGAGCCGCCTTGAGCTTCGCTGAAGTTGTCCTCACTCGTTCGTCAGGCGGTCGTTGTACAAAGGCAAGGGATCCAGTGCGTCTGCAAGCCAGGGCTTTCCCCATGACACCTTTAACCCTGTCTACTGAGGCCCTTCGAAGGCCCTCTTGAGGCTTTGCTATGTGAATAACCAGCATGAAAGGAATCACTAGTCCACTGCAATTGGAGGGGTGGGGGGGTGGATTAAAAGTCACGCTGTTAACGCAACAGCTCCCTAGGATTGGCGGACCCTCAAACTGCAGAGTGCCCTGGCAGCTGGAGAGGCCGGTTCAATAGCCCCACGCCGGGAAGCATTCTCTCCTGCTTTTTACAGGAGGCTGCTAAGGAATCTGTGCAACACAGAAGGGGGAAAACAACCCCCTATTCTTACATTTCTGACAGTTTGTTACTATAGACGGCATATAGCAAATTATTTATTAGTACTACATTTTTACTCTGTGGACTTTAGTATATACAGTATATACCGTGTATATATATATATATATATATATATATATATGGTTGTACTGTGATTTTAAGCAAAATGCATCTTCTGTTATACTACAGGAAATCAAAATCAACTTAAAGCAAATGGGTTTTAATGTCCATTTACTAAATGTTTTGATTGCCGAGTATTTTGATTACCGAGTTGCAGAAAGGCAGTCAGAGAATTTATACAAATGTTTTTATCTGACATTCAGTGAAAATGTAGAATATTGAAGACATTTAGGCATACGAACAGAGGTGGAAAAAGTACCCTAAGTAAAAGTAATCTGAACTCTGTCCAGCTGAGTTCACCACTTACGGGAAGTATCTAAGTAAGATCTAAGTTACCATGTAAAGGAAGTTCAAAATTACCCAGTTATCAATTAAAATAAGGAAGAGTGTAAACAATCAGTTAGTCAATGATTAGTTATAAACTCTGTTTATCTGCTCTTTTAACTATTCCATGTTATTAACCAATAACTGCTGAACACAGCAGAGTATTTCTACTTTTTACTTCTTACAGCTCTGCATAACAATGTAGGATTAAACCCACGAAGACAATGATTTATTTCGAGAGTAAACTGTCAGGTTAAAGTTTCAAAAAGAACGGAGGACAATAAAATCTATACAAAGCCATATTGACATTTTTCCCAGTGTGCCCATTCACATTAAAATGATCCACATTGTCTTGAAAACAGGTACTGGGCGAAAGTACCATTGTATGCCCAGGGTGATCTTACAAAGTGGCTGCAGGTCACCATAACGAGGCTGGCACTGATGAGAAGGCTGGGCCACAGACTCTACCCAACAAAAAGGCCTTAATGGTAGCCTAAACATCATTCATTTTAAACACGGAACAATGTTAAAGCATCTGAATTCTCTACCATTTTAGGCAAGCTGCAATGATCAATTCTAGTGTTGCCAAATTTTGTGACCTGAATAAGTAGGAGGAAGCTCTGAAACCCACAGCCCTCTAATACATTGTCCTGGTATTAAGGATGCCAGCTGCATTACAAGCGCTATTACAGTGTTTCAGCATTTATCTCCTTAGAGCAAGGTTGGAAAAAATGGCTGGTTTAGCCAAAAGTATATTTCAGGATTTCTATATAAATTACATGTCATTTTCTGAGTGTAGGAATCAGACCCAGAGCTGAATGCATAGAATGCTGAAAGAATAAAAAACATAGGAAAAATCACATGGTTAAAATAGAGTTTCATTTTTAAACCTCAGTTTAAAGGCTCAAATGGTCATATGCAATATACAAGCAAGACTTTTGCTGGGAATAAAAAGTTACCAAAGCGGACACGTGCTGTATGATTAGACATTGTGTGTGCGTAAACCCAGTTGCCACTTTGTACCATGTTCTGGAGGAACAGTGCATGTACACAGGCACATTGCAAGGCAAGGTTGCAGCTGTCTCTACAAAAGGGAAGACTTGGTGGGTATAAGAGGCTCCGGTGTCAGTATGGCCGATCTTTGTGAGATTAAGGGCAAGTATCTATTGCAGATGGTACTAATGGTGATAATATAACTTCCCTAATAGCATGTCTTTTCTCCTGCTGTCTTAAGCTATTAGTCGTCTGTTTTCAGAAACAAAAACAAATGGTGTCTTCAGAAGACTATCATTAAGAAGGGAGCAACCCTACTTAAAAAAATGAAAACTTGACTGTCAACTTTAAGTCGGTTAGACCAGACTTTCCGTCTGTTAGACCAGAGCGGTATTACACCCCTCAGGCACTAACGCAGACCTGTTCCAACCCTCTCACAACATCTTTGTTTGAACAGCTCCTGCTTCTGTTAACTGTTGTGGGAACCCCAGTTTCACAAGAGAAAGAACTGTTCCTTTTATCAGCTAATGAAATGACATGATAAGTGTAGTATGTCCCATACAAATACACATCGTTTTCTGGTTGACCCTTCTATTGAGTGTGTTGTTTTTATTGAGGAGATTACATTGTGTTATTTACCATTGTTGACATCCTTGACATTTTTCTTTTATACGGTAGTAACTTCAACAATAACATGCAGATGGCAAGTACTTCTAATTGAGGAAAGAAGTTTTGATCAGGGGGCACAAAAAGATAGTGGTGGAATAGTGATGCAATGAGGGACTATTTCAGATCTTGATATGATGACAGGCTATGCCCCCAATTTAGAAATGGAGTTCACTATAATCGCAGTGTAGTAGCAATGTAATGGTAAACGTTGTGTTGCTCTCAAGTCACAGAGTTGTCTTTCTAAATAGCAGGCTGTCATTAAGTTATTTCTGTCCTTTGTCTGTTATCACTCCATGTTTCATCTCATGGGTGGATTGAGAGCAATGTTTTTTGTGAGATTGTTAATTAACAGAGGAATGCAATTGTGTTCAGGCCAAGACAAGACATGTATACATTTGATGCATGTGTGCGCTTGGTACATTTTGGTGAAAACCTTTTGATTTTACATTTTAATTGTTATGTTGTGTAAAACTGCTCTAGAAAATAATCTGTTTTAATGCAGTCGTTCACCAGACAAGTCTTGACAATTACATGGCTGTTTTGTCATAGATGTTTCAACTTGATCCAAACCAGCAGCTTGTAAGCCTGTGGGGATTTTTCACAAAGCGTTGTGTTTGATAGGCTCCACACTTTCTTACTTGTCTACGTTTTTGAATGGAGACGGCAGCTTTGATATCATCTCTTACTGACAAATTAATCAAATCGTTGTTAATTGTAAATCAGTGCTACAGATTTCTCTCATTTGGTAGAGGTTGTAATTCATGCCAATGTAGCCTATTAATCAAAGTGACTAATCACATATCCCATATCTTAAATGCAAAGGTTTACTTTTTTCATTCAAATTATTGAGTCACCTATGGCAACCATTGACATGTGACTCACATACTACTAAAGTCATGTAATCTTCCAGTTTGACAAACACAACCTGTTCATTTGTTAGTTGTTGGGCAGAGTGTAATCAGTTCTCAGTGTCTTGCCTGACCAGTGAGACCGGGATGGGTCTCATGAAATCCCACCTATAAATAATGCAGTCTATGAACTCCACCTACATTCAAAGGAGATTCTTAATAAAATCAATTGCTGCCTGACACTGTCAGTGAGCCATATTCTAAATCCAATGAAAGATACGCTTTTTTGCCTCAAGCAAGTGCTGTTTCTCCGCTAGAGTTTTGGAAGATTCTGGTATTCAATAAATTACATAAGTTGTTGATAATGCAGTTTAAAGCTGTAAACCTAGCCAATGTATAACCTTAAAGTAAAATGGAGTATCTTAAATTATTCTAGAATTGAATGTACATGTTGACTGGTCATTGTGAGATTGAATGCTTGAGACACTTTTCAAGAAGGTAATTAAAGTTACCCATCATCAATTCCTTGACAAAACTAATTGGGAGGGAGCCAGCCTCATCTTGTCATCCCTCTGAGCTGTGGCATTGTTTCCTTACCACAGTGATGTGAATGTGGGCTGAATTCATGAACGTATCTGGGGAACCTGCCCCAGGAATGCTTTTGTGTCAAATTAAGACTTGAACAATAGTTGTAATGGTTCAGTTCTAAACAAAGAAAGACAAATATTGAGCACAGATACAAGGCTGTACAGAATAAATTAAAACCATTATACCTCTCACAGTTTCTTAAATTTGGTCATAAATCTTATCTGGCTGGCAGGTTTCATCCTGAGCTACTGTTGCTATGCTTCTCCATATAGGAACCACCCTCGGGCCATATGTGATCTTCAGACTTATCACCAGCACTGACTTGTCTCTGTGCTGAAGGGCATAAACAAGTCAAATTATGGTGCCTTTCTGGGAAAGAAGTGTGAGAAAGTCTCATATGCACCATTGATTTGTGGGGAAACGTGAGCCAAAGGGTTAGTTGAACCATTCCCTGTTTTTCTAAAAAACATACACAATTGTAATGCTTTAGAAGCATTTAGGAAGAGGTAATTTCACTGAGTCTGTGAAGGGTGGAACCACATGGGTGAAGTAATAAGCAAATTAGGACAGAAACCCATTTTTACTAGGACAATGTCAATTATTTTGTTAGCAACTTTATAAATGTTGTATTTTAACCAAAGTGAATAATTGTAAGGTTCTATACGTAAATGTGGATATGTAATGTGAATAAGCTTCACTAAATTGTCCTAAACGTTCCCTGCATGTCTATTTGGTTATATAGCCAGTGGTTAAGCCAATGACAAGAAGTAACCAGCTGGCTCAAACAGGGTCAGAAACTAACTGTGACCCATGAAATGTTTTCAGCAAGTGGATCTTGTCTTTTATTGGCCGATAACATTGTTGTCGTAATTTTAAGTTAAAGATTACTCTGTTGTAGTGTGCCATTGAAAACTAAGAAATACATTTCAAAATAAAGTTCTAGTAAATCGCTAAAAAGAACCCCAAGTAAAAGCTTCGCAATCCACTGTTTTTCACACTTATCACACTGTTGTGTGTTTTAGATTATACATCACAGAGTTTAACTCGCTAACTTTTGTGTTTGCTTGATTATACATCACAGAAAGCTTAACTCGCTAACTGATAAGTCAGTGCTTTCTGAAGAATTTACTGCACACAGCAAAGATTTTCAGGTTGCTCAATGCCAGACTTGCCAGCTATCATGTGTAATTTCCACAGTGGAAGCTACAGACCTTCATTGGTGTTTTAGACTGGTAAGATGTGATGTAAATAGGGTTTCCGCATGTCCTTAATTAGTCTTAAATTATTTGATCTAAAGAAAGGCCTTGAAAGCTCTTAAATTGTCTTATCTCTTTAAAGGTCTTAAAAAGCTATTCATTAAGTTCTGCATTGTGAAGAGATGATGCAAAAATGAATGTAAGCGCTTTCTAAGTATATTGTTCACGAACTGCACATCACTGACGGTCTGTCTCCTGTTCCGTTCCCCTTCTTCGGGTTTGGAGATCAAACTCCACAGCCTTCTGACTACCAGCCACCTGGTCCGGCGACATCAAATCCCTCTCTGCTCGGTTCCCCAGCTCAACCCAACACCCCTCAACATTTACGTACTTTAAAATCCCTTGGTTTGCGGCTCACTGTAAGGTTATTCTGTGGGGTTTATGAGCCTTGCTAGTACCCGTTTGGTTTTGTGTCATATACAAGCAAAGACCTACAATCTGCTTGTGTTGTTTAGCTCTTTTGCCTGTTGTCCTTGTGCGCCATTTGCAACCACTCCTTATTAAATACGCCGCTTACATCTGCTCCTGCTTCTGACTCCTGCCTTCTTGTCCCAAAGTTACACTAATAAAAACAGGTTTTCCTCACAGTATCGTGTGATCTGCCCAACTCTTATTGGTTTTAGTCACTTTGTTGGTAGGTGGGGCGACGATGCAATTTGCAACCTTTCAGCACTGCTGCCAACTTTTCAGCTAGTCAGGAGCTGCCATTGCCTTGTATGGCTAGAACTGTAGAAGAAGTTTTAGGTGGGCATTTCCTAGGATTGGCAGCCACTCGACTGCGTAGGATGTTATTTAAATTTGGTTTTCATGGGTTGATTTCTCTTGCTTAGTTATCACAGACAGATATTGTACCTAAACTTGAACATTGAGTGTTTGACCGTTTCTTTTGTATGTCAATGTAGCTAGTGTTAGTATTGTAGTTTACCGTTGCAAAATTGGGATTTATTTCCATGTTCCTCACAGCCATAGATATTCCACATTGCAAAACAAATCTCTTGTTTTAAAGAAGCTGTGACAAGGGGCAACAAAAGACTGGAAAATGTGTGTAATGCTAAAAGAAAAACCTGTTGGAACATCTCACAAACAAATTGTAAAAATATTTTCAAAAATCAAATTCCCCTAGGCCAATAGATTAGATTGTTGATCATGAAAGGAGAGAGAAGGAAGACAACGTATTACCGATGTGACACTTTGTGTTGCTTTGTGCTCTCTTCTGTCACTCTTTTTTAAAACCGTGTCTTCTTGCAGTCTTCTTTCAGAAATGTATTACACAACAATACATTTAAATTGGAATGTTTACAATCCACAGAAGGGAGCATTGGCACTTGAGGCTTCAGGGCTCAAGGTGTAGCAGGAGCAATGCCTGGACAAAGGGTGCCTGAAAAGCATGAGACCATCGAAAGTCAGTATGCTTCTATAATGTCAATTATGTAGGCGTTGGCCTTCCATGCATTTATATATGACAAGTTAACAAGAGTATAAGCAGTATTTAGCTGGAGATGTCCAACTTTTGGACAGGGAAGCAATATCTTTTTCTAAATAATTGTTTTAACATACGTGCCAAATCCCCCCAAAAGATTCAATGTATATAGGTATACAAAATATACTATTTTGGTAAAGCTGAGGTAAGGGTTGGGTTTTTGGGGGTTTTAAGAAAACACAATAAAGATTTTCAGGATTTGTGACTTTGTGGTTACAGAAGCTAATGACGACTCTTCAGACCCCCAGCGGAGAGGCATTGTGGGTTGGAGAGGTCTGCTCTGCCAAGTCATGTACTTCCACTTCCTCTTTGGAATGTGCAATGGGGAGGTGGGGAGAGTGTGGCAGTGCCACTTATGAGAACTCGTTTTTACCCTTGGCTGGGAGAAAAACTCAGTAGCATTGTTAGAGCATGTGAACAAATAAAGTTCATTTACATGGCTTACGAATTGCTGATTTTAATTGGTTACATTCAAGACATTAAGTCTGTGTTTAATGATTGTAAAATGTAAGTGAGTGTGAGGGAGAAAGTTTAAGCCATGTGCTTCATGTTAAAATGAGAAAAGCAGAACGCTGTGATAATGATGCCCTGTGAAGTCTGTCATTGTCTGAATGTGCTTTTTAGAGGGTGCATTTTGAGCTCAGTCTGTGTAGGGTTGTGTGGCTAATGAGAACAATTGTGTGACTAAAATGCTTAACTTAAAACCGACATATATCATATTACTTCCTCAACTTGGAATACATAGACTTTTAAACACAATAAATGACACTTTAGATATCCATTTATTAGAAATGTTGTGGTCGAGGAAGGAGACTGGAAATATGGCATAAGAGAAATGGACTGCAGAAATAATAATGTTTCCATGGCAACTTGTTCATGCCTGACTAGTGCATCTTGTCAAAAGATTGAGGCCTTGTTTCCTCTAAAGCCTGAATGGAACTGAGGCTCAAAGTGTGTTGGAAACCCAAATGAGGGAAGAACAAAAGAATGCAAGGCTTTCACACTTTAATAATGAACAGTGCAGACAATGAAGATGAGTTTGCTTCTTCAAGTTTGCCCAAATGATTTGATTTTGTCCACGTACACCTGACATATTTCACAATTTTTGTTTAGTGTGAAAGATAATGGGACTTTGATGACTACTTGTTTCTTTAAGCAAAAGCATCTGTATATGATGGATAACAATTGATGGCGTCTCCATTGACCTGGTAGGTATCTATGGCTTAATGTTTAATTTTGTGAGTAGGTGTAATTAGATAATGTCACAAAACTGACTGTCCTAACAAGGTGCCATAATAGTGGGGGCTATGCATAGTCAACTCAACGACATGCACTATAATGTCTGCTGTCTGGAATTACTTTATACTTGAACCTGTGTGTTTTGCGGGTACTACACTGCTCAAACAAATTAATGGAACACTTATTCATCACAGTATAACACCAAGTGTTAAACTTCGGGGATATCAGTGTATCCAGTTAAGAAGCATACGTAATTGTGAATCAATGTAACCTGTTTTTGTGCAAATTCAAGTGACAACAGGTGCACGGGAGAGGCAATAGCAAGACAACCCCCAAAAAGGGAATGGTTTTGCAGGTGGTGGCCACAGACCATTGCTGTCTCCTTATCCTTCCTGACGGATTCTGCTCTAGTTTAGCATTTTGATGTGATGAGAGCTGTACTGGGCCGTTGATGGGCAACAACCCTGCAGCAGGACTTGCATCTGCTCCTTTGTGCGTGAAGAAACAGGAGGAGCACGGCCAGAGCCCTACAAAATGACCTCCAGCGGGCTGCTGGTGAGCATGTTTCTAACCAAACTGTCAGAAACAGACTCCATGAGTGTGGATCTCTACTCATAGCCCAGCACGGTGCAGATCGTTTGTCATTCGGCAGAGAACACCAGAGCTGACAGGTCCGCCATTGGCACCCCTTTTTTTCACAGATTAGAGCAGGTTCACACTGAGCACATGACAGATGTGAAAGTGTCTAGAGATGAACGTTTGTGGCCTGCCACATCATACTGCAGGACTGGTTTGGCGGTAAGTCAGTGATGTTCTAGGGAGACCTATCCTTGGAGGGACACGCAAACCTCTGTATGCTAGCCAACAGTCTCCTGACTGCTGTTAGGTACCGGGATGAAATCTACAGACATGTCGTCAGACCTTATGTGGTGCAGTGGCCCTGGGTTTGTCCAGGTTCAGGACCATTCCCAGCGTCTTGTGGCCAGACTGTGATTTTCGAGTTTGAATCTAGCCCTTAATCGGTTGTCAATTTTGGTTATCCAATAAACGTTGTTATGTCATGTTGTTTTCAAGGAATTGCACAATGTATAGTAAAGATTTTGAACTTAAATAGATTTTGTTCACTCTTTTTAGCACTGTATTTAATGAAGCTGCCAGTTGAGGATCTGTGAGGTGTCTGTTTCTCAGACTAAACACATTAATGAATTTGTCCTCTTGCTCAGTTGGCCTCCCACTCCTCTTTCTATTCTGGTAGAGCCTGTTTGCGCTGTTCTGTAAAGAGAGTAGTACACAGCATTGTAGGAGATCTTCTATTTCTCTGGAAGTTCTGACGAGTTTTACATTGTAGTTTTGATCAATTTTATGTTATTTTAAATTACAAAACAAATTGCTTTTCTTTGAAAACAGGGACATACAGTAACAGTCAAAGTTAACCAAGGACAAAACTAGTTTAGTTTGCTTTTGATAGAAGCACTATTTTTCCACTGACAATTTATGGAACTGTGCCATTCAAACCCTTGACTCGAATAGCAGACATCACTATAATATGCAGATTAGGGAACGTAGGCACAAATCTTCCTGCTGTGTTGAAAATAAAGAACACATCAGCAACCATGTCTAGGCTAAATGCATCATCACCACTCGGTACTGGAAGTACTATGAAGACTAACATTTTGGCTTTTTGTGTACATTTTGATGTTATTTAATTTCATTTTATACAGAATATAGGACTTTCTACAGAAAGTAAAAGGAGTGAATTTGGAGCAGCCAATGTTGGAAAGGCATGGAGATGTGCACAACAACTGCTCCTGGAGTGATGAGCAGGATTTCTGACTCACCTCTTCTCACATCCTCAGGCTATCCTTGGTACTCCGTCATAAATGAATGCAACATCAAAATGTTTTAAATGAGACAAACAGACCTAGTCATACCGTAGACGGAGACATTGGTGTCCAAAGACACTGTAGCCACGTCCAAACATAACCCCGGGCAGGGCCGACCAGGCTGGAAATTGCTCCACCCACAAGCACCAGACCACCAAAGGGACACCAAACGACCACAAACCACCCTGAGACAAGGTCCACAGAGTTCTCTCCTATTGCAGAAGGGTTAAGGACAACATGGGAAAATATAAGCTAGTGACTCAGCTTCCATGGTTGGATTTTAGAATGGATATCTCAGTGGAAAGAGAGGAGCCATACATATTTATGACAATTATACAACGAAATGACAAAACAGTAATTGGTACTTTAATTAAAGATTGCATACAGTTGTGGCCCAAAATATTCACATCTAGATTTCAATAATAAACATAAGTTGAAAGTGGAGAAAAGTGTGTCACAACCACAATTGACATAGAAAAAGCTATATGTATATAGTCAGTGACGACCCTGACTTTGCCGGAAAAGTATGAGCTTGAGGCCCCTCTCCAAACCCATCAAAAATATCTCCTTCTGTTAGCCAATATTACAACATCAATAGGCTGTCTACCTTTTAACTATACATATTCAGTAATGGAAAAGCAAGAAAAAATACATATATATATATATATATATATATATATATAAACTACAAATGCACAATTGCATCCGCACAATTAACGGACAGTACAATTTTTATTAATCAACCCCAAGATCAGCTTGAACCCAGGCAGTGACGTTGCGCACTATTCATTCTGGCACCTGTTTTTAGATTTTATCTAGTTTTTGTCATTTTGACTAAAATATCAGTTTTAAACAAATGAATATCATTTGAATCATGATTTTGTCTAGTTATTGTCAAAATGACACACCATTTATCGTCAACAAAATGTCCTTTAGTCACATTTTAGTCCAACCACAATTATTGCATTAACCTCTAGTTACCTGAACATATCACCACATGAAATGTTCCACACATCATAATGTTTCACTTACATTGTTGATATTGCCTACAATTTGGCCTAAAGTTTATGAAAGTTCTCAGTGGAGCGTATGAATGCCTGACCTTTCCATAATGCAATTAGGCAGTAGAAAATGCATATTGCACACTTGTTATTGTTTGACCAGTTTGATTGACTTGGATGTAAATGAGGGTTGAACTGTAACAAGGAGGGACGAACAGAAGATTCTAAAATGTTTTGATAGTTAAGAAATGTGGGTATACCCACGTCACCAGCACCACACCATGGTATTTGCCTCTGTGTATACCCATGTCACCAGCACCACACCATGGTATTTGCCTCTGTGTATACCCATGTCACCAGCACCACACCATGGTATGTGCCTCTGTGTATACCCATGTCACCAGCACCACACCATGGTATTTGCCTCTGTGTATACCCATGTCACCAGCACCACACCATGGTATGTGCCTCTGTGTATACCCACGTCACCAGCACCACACTATGGTATTTGCCTCTGTGTATATGATGCGCTTTAGGAAGATGCGATTTCAGTTGTCTTTTGAAAGAAATATTTTGAACCAAATATGGTAGTTATATTTGACTGTTGTCACAATAGGCCTGTTTGTGTCAAGTATTTTTTTATATATTTTTGTCACTATTTCTGATGACTTAATTAACCCTGATGTTGGGGAGGCTGGTTGGGTAGTCTGGTTGGGGAGGTTGGTTGGTAGGCTGGTTGGTAGGCTGGTTGGGTAGGTTGGTTGGGTAGTCTGGTTGGGTAGGCTGGTTGGGTAGGCTGGTTGGGTAGTCTGGTTGGGTAGGCTGGTGGGTAGACTGGTTGGGTAGTCTGGTTGGTAGGCTGGTTGGTAGCCTGGTTGGGAAGGTTGGTTGGGTAGTCTGGTTGGGTAGGCTGGTGGGTAGGCTGGTTGGGTAGTCTGGTT
>JACXGK010006682.1:0-28036 GCA_016801125.1 Novumbra hubbsi
TTCAACCCCCCCCCCCCCCACCCCCAACCACACACACTTTTTTTATACCCCCCCCCAAATGAAAATGCATAAAATCTCACCATTAAAGATCCTTGGTTTTTCTGAATCTGTAAAGCAAGACGGAGACAAAAAAGAAGGGGGCGAACGTGTAATTAGCATGTCATAATCAAAAGCGCGCACTCGGACACATTATGATCACTGGGAGAAGATGATGGCATCCCTGGTGGGTATTTCCTGGGCATGTGTTAGCGCCATTTACATAATGAAAATACACAAATGTTAATAGCCTTGTTCTCATTTAGCAAAGGGGGAGAGATTCAGCTATTTTAATTTCATCTACCGTACCATACCCTCCAGGTTGTCTAAAGACGCAGGGTTGTAGAATTTACATAATGCACGTTTCAAACAGAAGTCTAAAGGCTTGGCGGATATGGCCTATTTTCAGAGGCCAATAGGGGGTCAGGGTCCACCATGAAAACAAACCACTGAAAGATCTTGCCAGATATGGATGACGCTTTGGTGAATTCGTTTTAGTTCTTTTGTCATCAACCCATCGACAGAAAATGTGGTACCAAAACAAAAACACAAGAATGTCCCAAAATGCCCGCCCGTTTCGCCAAGTTTTTACGCCTATACTTGAGACATAAAGCAGGCCTTGAAGTTTGTTTCATTGCCAAAAAGCACAATGCACACCACAGAAACTGAGTCAGACAGTGACATTGTTTTTCAAGCATACACATTGAGAGTCTCAAGGTCCTCTGCTTGGGCGAGATGCCTGATTATGTTCAGTAAATAAATTGCTCGTTTCGAAAGCTCTTTTGACCATGTGTTCGAGCACTTATTGATTCATTCTCTCAATTAAATACAGCTTTGCACTTGCGGTAAATATCAAGAGACTCCTTCACGGCTTCAATGTCCATTTCACCTGATTCAGACACATTATATACGACTAGGAAAAAAAAGGATTCATTCAAAAATAATTACTCAACAACATTTCAAGATGCTCAGTGGTGACATTGTATGGTGGAAGGCAAACTTTTTTTTTGCTGCAGAAAGTGTTTGTGCTTTTGGTTCAAGGTTTTTCCATCTAGAATCAACAAAGTGAGGTGTGACAAGGCCAACCAAGTCCTGTCTTCTTCTGTTTAACACAGACCTTGAACGACATAAGATTATGAATGAATAAACATATCACAATGTACTACTTCTATCATGAAGGGCATGCGGGGCCCAATTATGATGATGTGATTACGGTCTACAAAACAATCTTTAAATGACCGCATGGTTGATTGTAAATACCTTCCCTGTTGAAAACGATAAGCTCCTTAGTCTACGTAAACTGGAAAACATTAGATCATTTTATTAAAATGTAATATACAACAAGAAAGAATGCCAAAGGAATAACTGTCAAGTTAGTCATGCATCAGGATGGACTACATTCTTGGTAAAGGAAAAGCATTTCAGAGAAGAAAAAACAATAGTTAATACAGCTGCATCGTTGTGGCCAAGAGTTTAAACCAGGTGACGTGGAGAGGAGCAGTGAGTCTACCTGAGCTCAGTTCTAGAACCTCTTCTTTCCCCGACCAAGTCCCTTGGCTCTGTAATGTCCTCATACCAGTCAAATCCTCATGCCCCGTCATGTCCTCATACCCCGTCACGTCCTCATACCCTGTCATGTCCTCATGCCCTATCATGTCCTCATACCAGTCAAATCCTCATACCCTGTCACGTCCTCATACCCCGTCACGTCCTCATACCCCGTCACGACCTCATACCTCGTCACGTCCTCATACCCCGTCACGTCCTCATACCTCGTCACGTCCTCATACCCCGTCACGTCCTCATATCTCGTCACGTCCTCATACCCCGTCACGTCCTCATACCCCGTCACGTCCTCATACCTCGCCACGTCCTCATACCCCGTCACGTTCTCATACCTGTCACATACTCAGACCTGTTATGTCCTCATACCCCGTCATGTCCTCATACCTGTCACGTCACGTCCTCAGATCTGTCACGTCCTCATATGGTCTAACCTATCTTTCCTATGCGGATGACTCTCATTTAGAGAGACAATAATTTTGGCGTGACACTTTTTGCTCTAGTTAGGGCAGAAAGTATCCCACACCGAGAGCAGCATGGGTCCTCATCCAGGCACTACTGGTGTACTGGCTGTCCCACCCCACAAGCTCAGTCCAAGCGCTGTCCTGTCACCACAACGTTGAAATTAGCTTCCTCTTGAAGCTAGGACGGCAGCGTTCAGGCCCATGTTCCTAAACCCCAACTTTATTAAGATGACATAAAACAACTACCATAACAGATTGGGAGACACCTGTAGAATCAATAAAAAAACACATTCTGATTGGTTTTGCATTTTATAGCTTCCATAATGTTTATAATATTATTAGGGAGGTTTGTTTTAGCAATTCACAGAATGTACAAAAATTAGCCAAATACTGCATAAATGCAGAAAAATGTTGCTTATTTGATAAAAGAACAAAAGCACAAAGAAAGTTTACAGACAGATAAGGCATTCAAATGTTTGGGGAAATATGATGCTTCATAAGAAAGACTAAGAAACTTTGCAAAACACAATAAAAGGACAGTGTCAAACGTGTCTACATTACTCAATGCAGAGAACGCAATAATTTATCTGTGGCATTCCCTACCGTTTGTTTGACATTTTTACGTGATCACCATAAATGAGTTGGTACATCTCCAAACAAAGTCCCAGAATTTAACTAGCTGCCATCATCAATTCTTGTAGATGTTTGGATAGAAGAAGTGGAAAACAGTTCAGTGAACACAAGTGAACACTCAAACATATTTGAACTACTTTTATGTCTCTTCTTATGCAGAACAATTTGAGATAAAGGAAACAGGAAAATGAGGAAAGACAAAAACGTCAACAATAACGTTGAACCCAAAAAAGGCACCAAATCAATCAGCGTGCGATGAGCTAGCGGCTGTATACACATCGAGTCTGGTGTCTTCAAAGACTTTCGGAGCGAGCCGTGAGAAAACTCCATTAGCTCCTGACAAAGAATGCAAATGGATCACAACATGGGGTGGGGAGGAATTAAAGAGGCCGTCTCTAATCAATGACAAACATGGGATGAAACCGCCACGCTGTGTTCTGTTGTTGCCACTGCCAACCCATACTCCAGGCAACTGACACAGTCCGTACCCACACACACACACACACACACACACACGCAGGCAGGCAGGCAGCTCAAAACGGAAGGGGTGGAACATCACCACAGTCCTCTCAGTGACAACAGGCAGCCTCCTCTCTGAACCTTCCCGTTCCTCTGCACACATATACAGACGTCCCGTCCCCCCCCGAAACCACCTAGCGTTTGAGGGTCTCCGGCGCCTCGGCCCGTGCCGGTAGGCCGAGTATGGCGCCGGTAGGCTGTGTATGGTGCCGGTAGGCCAAGTATGGCGCCGGTAGGCCGAGTATAGTACCGGTAGGCCGTGTATGGTACCGGTAGGCCAAGTATGGCGCCGGTAGGCCGAGTATAGTACCGGTAGGCCGTGTATGGTACCGGTAGGCCAAGTATGGCGCCGGTAGGCCGTGTATAGTACCGGTAGGCCGAGTATGGTGCGGGCACAGGGGTCTTAGCGCAGACAGCTGCGTCGGGCGTAAATGACAGCCCGGGCCTGAGGACGTCCGCCGGCTGCGCCAGGCGAGCTGAAGCAGAGCGGGCGCTCCACCGCCACTCCACCCGTCCTACCAGGGCCGTGCCACAGCCTGCAGGTGAACTGTCTGCAACGCCATATGGAGCAGGGAAAATTAACAGCGACATGAGGAGGGCGGTGGCAGCGGGAGGTCTCCGCGAACTGCTAACACACACACACACACACACACACTCTCTCTGTTGGTGTAACTTCAGATTTCATACGGAGGGAAGACCGTATGTGACAGACCAGAGGGAGAGAGGCAGAGAGAGCGAGGGAGAAACAAAGGAAGTAATAAATGGGGTGTGAAAACATTCAACGCTCCACCACGACGCCCGTGGCTCTATTTGCAAGGAACAGGAGAAAAAAGAAAACGTTTCCACCCTATTTTTCGTACATTTGGTTATTTAGGCTAATGTATTAAGCAGATTCTGGTGTAAGTACACCGCAAGACTGATCGGAGTTTGGGATTTTCTGTGGATGCGATGTATTGTACATCCTAAAGAGTCACCAGAGGCCTTGTGAATGTGAAAGGAGGGGCTTAAACATGACACTTCCTTACATACAAAATGGTGGATATGTAAATAACACAAGAGCAGACAACCTCACATCTCTCCGCTTCTTATTCAAAAACCATACACACATTTGTGTGCGTGTGTGCGTGTGTATACGCGTGTGATTCCGTGAGGCATCCATTAGTGTATGTAATCATACATTGGCGATTAACATGATAATGGCCATGTTAATAGATGCTGCAGGAGAGGAGAGTGACAGTACTCCCAAATGAGACATGCCCGGGGCAAGCCAGACAGCAACACACTAACGCATGCTTGCACACACACACACACACACACACACACACACACACCGTCCTTAGGAAACGTCATCAGAGCACACAATGCACAGGGCACCGACACGTATGACTCGTTGCCTCAGAACAACATTAGTATTTTCCGTGTCTCTGGAACAAGAATGAACCAAAGTGACTCGGCTTGGTGTTAATCACTGTGTGATTACACACACACACACACCCCTAAAGAACACATCCAGGTAGTACACACACACACACACCCCTAAAGAACACAGTCAGGGTGTACACACACACACACCCCTAAAGAACACAGTCAGGGTGTACACACACACACCCTTAAAGAACACATCCGTGGATAACACACTCACCCCTAAAGTCCCAGGCCCTCCACAGGGTTAGTAACATTTCAGAACATGTATGTGTGGGTCTGTGTGCGCGCTATGAGCGTGTGTGTGACTCACAAGTTAAACAGGCACAAAAATGTGTTTCTTCACATTTTTCACAAATGTAAAAACATGTCATTTTAGCAACGTTCTGTGGATTGCAACATAAACACATAACACTTAAAATGAAATGGTTGAGCTTGAAAGGTCTCTTAAAGTACAACAGTATTCTGAAGTGGTTTATGAAAAGATTAAGTAAATTTATTCCACAGAGTTCTTCAATGAAATAGGTTCAATAACACTAAGATTTAATTTATGTTGGTGGTTTAGACAAGTACAAGTACTACTAGCATTAGTACTAGCAAAGTAAAATAAATTTAAATGCACGGGCACTTGCTCTGGATAAACGATGTGAAAACTCTATCTCTATGGCGACAAATCGGCCAATTAAAGTAGTGGGTTTCGTCCGCAACCATACTTCATTCTAATTCCCCTCTGAAGTGCCACGAAAGTAGACACCCAGTGGACCAGACCACAAATCCAGGTAGCTAGAAAGGTCACTCTTGATCAAGTAAGAAGACCTTTAAATCCAGTGACAAGTCATAAATAACACTCCATTTCCCTCGTCAATAAACAACCACACAGTCGCCATACGCACAGCGTCCCGAGACGGTCACAGAAAGCCAACCAGTTCAGTCTTATAGGAGGATTATCACTAAAACCCTCTTTAGGGTCTAATTCAGTATCTGATGGGATTTAGCACCCATATTCTATAGCTCAGCAATTACATTTGACGCTAAGCAGGGCAGCAAGAAAAGGGTAGTAGCAGGGTAGTAGGGTAGTAGCAGGGTAGTAGTAGCAGGGTAGTAGGAGTACGGCAGTAGGGTAAGAGCAGGGTAGTAGGAGTGGGGCAGTAGGGCCAGGGCAATAGGGTAAGAGCAGGGTAGTAGGAGCAGGGTAGTAGGAGTAGGGTAGTAGTAGCTGGTAGTAGGGTAGGAGCAGGGCAGTAGTAGCAGGGTTGTAGGAGCAGGGTAGGTGGGTAGGAGCAGGGTAGTAGAAGCAGGGCAGTAGGAGCAGGGTAGTAGGAGTAGGGCAGGGCAGTAGCAGCAGGGTAGTAGGAGCAGGGTAGTAGTAGCTGGGTAGTAGGGTAGAGGCAGGGCAGTAGTAGCAGGGTTGTAGGAGCAGGGTAGTAGGAGCAGGGCAGTAGGGGCAGGGTAGGGGGGTAGGAGCAGGGTAGTAGGAGCAGGGCAGTAGGAGCAGGGTAGGTGGGTAGGAGCAGGGTAGTAGGAGCAGGGCAGTAGGAGCAGGGTAGGTGGGTAGGAGCAGGGTAGTAGGAGCAGGGTAGCAGGGCCTGTTTAATGTGGATGACAGGCGGACTGTCAGTAACATCCGTCAGTAACTGACATCCCGTGATATAGCCAACAGATTTAAGGGAGCCAGAAATACCCTGAGGTATATGTAACTCTGACACATAACTACAGATGCTGCCACACGCATGTCGTGACTCACCTGTGGGTAGGGGAACGTGCCCAGTGCCAACTGTGGAATGAGGAAATTAGAGAAGGGTTAGGGCAAAGACCAACACATCCTTTGGTAAACAGGAACACGGCACATGATTGGCTGGATGATTGAACGTGGCGAGGAGTGAAGGGTCTTTCAGGACAGTGTTCGGCATGCTTTAAAACGGGCAGTCTAATCTCCTCATGCAGGGAGCTCAGCTGTGGCGTGTTTCAGATTAACCAAACCGGCACCCCCCACACACACCCCAAACCCCACCCCAGCCCGAAGATCACCCCGCCTCAAAGAACCTCAGCTATTAGTTAATAACGCTGGCAACAACCCCCCACAGAGACCAGGAGAGAGGGAGTGACAGGAGCGAGGGAGGAGGTGACGAATGTGATGAACGGCGTCCCTCGGAAACATCCGTCCCGCTCCCGGCACCGGCCAATACACTTTGCCGGGCGTCTTTCATCTTGGTTTACTTCTGACGATGCTGGCGGCACCGTGGTTCTGGGGCGTCACGCTGGCCGCGGACGCCGAGCAACGGGCAAAGCCGTGGCGCGTTCACCCCGGGCGGGGCAGAGAGCTAAGCCGTTTCATTTAGACTAATGCACACACCCCTCGTGTGCCCCCCCGCCCTCTGACTCCACGCTCAGAAAGACGCACGGGCGATGACAGACTCCAGCCCGATCGAGCGGAGATGGCGTCGATGATTCTGACAAGCTTTTATTTTCCACCGCCCCATTGCGGTGATAACGGCGATAACATTAAGCGGCATCGACGAACAGTGCCCCGACGAGAGGGGGCCAGGCAAGGCGTCTGTTGTGCTTGTGGAAATCAGAGTCCTCGATGAGGACGGATTGAAAATCAATGCGTGTCAATGAGGACAACAGGGACGGCCGAATGTATCAGTGAGATTAAAATGTTATTCCAAAATGGAGATGGTGATGCTGTCTGACAAGCCCCAGACAGGCGGGGGGCACAAAGACAGGTGGGGGGCACACAGACAGGTGGAGGTGCACACAGACAGGCGGGGGGCACACAGACAGGTGGAGGTACACACAGACAGGTAGGGGGGCACACAGACAGGTGGAGGTGCACACAGACAGGCGGGGGTAGCACAAAGACACACTTAGGTCTTCAGTGACTGACCCATCTCCAGTGTGGAGACTCTGGGTCAATCCTATTTCCTGCCATGAATGGAAAAGCCAAAAAAGTCTGTCGCGTTCCACCGAATAGTTTAGAGTAAGGAAAAATACTTGGGTGTTTGGGTTCAAAAGGTATCCACTGGATGCCGCCGCTCTCTCTAACGGCTGTTGTTTAAAAGAATATTAAAAACCCAGAGAATATTTCAATGAAGTTTTTCCTTTTGATCCATGAAAATAACATACACTCAGGGAATTGGGAAAAACAACATTATTTGGTACCTCCATGAACGAGATACCCACGCTCCAGACGTCGGAATGAATGCCGTACTGCTCCCCTGATATCCTCTCCGGCTGCCGGGTACAGATACAGGGTCAGATGGGGTAGAATGTTGTGCTTTGCTTCAATCAATCCCATTTATTCCATAAAGCCCTTTTTACATCGGCAGTTCACAAAGTGCAGTACAGATACCCACAAGGAGCAAGTCATGAAGACGCATAAGCACTGTGGCTGGGAAAAGCTTTCTATAAGAGGCAGGAATCTAGGAAGAAACCTACAGAGGAACCATGCCAGGTTCAGTGGCCTATCCTCAACTAGAAATTAGATCTGTTTTAACGAACATGTTTGTTTTCATTCATTTGTGAAACGGCAAAAATGGTGAAAGCTCACCAGACCTGTACTACACTTTGGCATGTGTAAATGCGTAAAGAGTCATGTAACAGACCTTGCCAATGTTTCTCATGAAATGCAGGCGTGCACATGTGCTCCAGAAAACATTTTGCATGGCAAGACATGTAGTTAACCGATATGTTGATCCACTTACCGCCATATATGCATTGGTTCCAACATACGTCTTGGCGATGGAATTCACCAACTGCAAACGAAAAAGGGATGGAATACATTGATGAACTACAAACAGGTAAGAGGCCGTGTCCTTCGATAAGAGGCTGTGTCCTACGATAAGAGGCCGTGACCTACGATAAGAGGCTGTGACCTACGATAAGAGGCCGTGACCTACGATAAGAGGCCGGGTCCTACGATAAGAGTCTGTGTCCTACGATAAGAGGCCGGGTCCTACGATAAGAGGCCGGGTCCTACTGTAAGAGGCCGTGTCCTACTGTAAGAGGCCGTGTCCTACAGTAAGAGGCCGTGTCCTACAGTAAGAGGCCGTGTCCTACAGTAAGAGGCTGTGTCCTACAGTAAGAGGCTGTGTCCTACAGTAAGAGGCCGTGTCCTAGAGTAAGCACCTCTCCTATCCACTACCCGTCCCTGACTTACATACCCAAATCTACTGAAATGTCAGGGTGTTATTTTGGTCTGTTCTCACCCCTCTCATGGGAAACAAGGGGACGTCTGTGTGTGACAGTGCTAGGATAATGAGTGTTTGAGAGCGTGTTCCCTGATGGCTCAAGTGTTTAGAGGGGAGGGACCTGCTCTAGGACACAGAGAGACACTGACCTTCCTACAAGCCTGTGTGTGTGTGTGTCTGTGTGAGAGACAGTCAAAGCTGCCATTGAAGTCTGTGCAGGGGTCAACATTGTTTCGCATCTCTAAGGAGAAAAGGATGAAAATTAATTAAAATTGGGGCATGGGGGTGGCATAGGATGACTGTGTGTGTGGGTGTGTGTGCGTGCGTAGGGGGAAGGTGTTCTCGGGGGTCCACTCTGGGGGAGTTGGAAGGGCTGTCCCTGGGTGATGACACGACACACACACACCTCAGCTATTGTCTGCCAGACACGCTCAAGCCACGTCAATCAAATGCATATCAATGAAGCGTGGGCGTTTTGTGCGTCAGTGTGAGTAGTAATTACAACTAGTGAATGTTTTCCTTCAGAGGCCTTGTGGAACAATAGTGTCGAGCGGGGAGGAGGGAGAGGTTCATGTGAGAGGCTGTCCCTCGAGGGGCCTCCGCTGTCATGAGGAGCAAACGAATACGCACAGATTGACAGGTCGACTATACGCACTCGCATAAAAAGAATACACACATACACGCACGGGAAAGGGGGGGTACCTGCGTACTGACGCCAAAGTCACAGAGCTTCACTTGACCCCGAGTGTCCACCAGCATGTTGGAAGGCTTCACGTCTACAGAGACAAGCAGGTAAGAACCGCTGCCTCAGCAAACACACAGTGTTCTGTAAACAGCATCACATTTTACAAACCCTGTCATCTATTAGATCACCCCGCTGATAAACAGGAGCAGGAAATATGGAAAAACTGTTGTTTTATGCGAATACAAATGTTCAGAGAAAACATTTAGTGTTTTTTTTTTTACCCCCTCAAAAAGATGGCGGTTAAAATGAATCGTACACGGGTGAAATTCACATGCAAAATCTATTCATCATCAATCACCACGGTTAAAAGTATTTCACCTTCAGAAATCAGCTGATGGATCAAAAACATCTTCATGAATTCTACTTATTACAAGGATGTTTTTGAAGGATAAAACGGGCTAGTGATTTTCCAAAAACGAGCCCAAGCACAAACAAGACCCACAAAGAAATTCTAAACAGAAACTCAACATTTTGCAATGGTCCTCTCAGTCTCCAGACTGTCATCCCCTTGAACTGACCTCAATGATGTGAAACAATTCTGTATGTAGGAATGACCAAATATTATTTTCAATAGGAAATACCGTCCTACGGTAACAGGCTGCGTCCTACGGTAACAGGCTGCGTCCTACTGTAACAGGCTGCGTCCTACGGTAACCACCTTCAGACCAATCCCATCACATACCTCTGTGCAGAATCTTCAGGCTCCACAGATACGTAAGACCTTTCACTACCTGCAAGCATAAAGGATATCTGGAGATGAATGTTGAACATTACTCACAACTACTGCCAAAAAGCACTAGGGTGCTAGCAAGGAACATGTATTTATTACTGAATCATCGTACAATAACCCTGCTGAAAAACAACTTCCTACAGATACCAAGTTGAAAAGCTTCTTTACACCTTAAAAGTAATTAGAGCAAAGAGTAGAGAGAGTCCAAACATATTTTTGTTTAAATATTTCTGAAAATGGGTTAAATGACAAAGAAAATCCCTGACTGGACCGCTTCCAGGCATTATCAAAAGACGTGACTTAAGCATGGCTCTGTTGTTGGAAAACAACTGGTGTGAGTACACAGCATCTCCCTCGTCCTCCTGGGTGCTTTTCCTAACGATAATTAACAGCTCTGACAGTGAGACGGAGAGAGAGGGAGGAAAGCGGCAAATCTGAATTAACACGACTAAACACCGTATCCGTCAGTGTTTGCTTATGGACCCCAACAAAGGGGGGGGGGGATTAAGGGGGGTGCAAACACTGGCGATTGGCTGAATGGGGGACCTATCAAACACTCCTTCATGCTTTGACACTTTCTTATATGTGTGTGTGTGTGTGTGACAGAGTGAAAGTCAGTCCATTTCACCTTGTCCTCGCTGACAAAGCCTAATTGCAAGACTCACACCTGCACATACGCAGAATCATGAAAACTTTAACCCAAAACTCATCAAACAACCAAGTTATTTACGTACAAAAGGGGATGAAATACTGGAACGCTGAACCCTAAATGTCCCTACAAAGCTACCGATTCGCTGCCTTCCTAGTTACCTAGGTGATGCAGTGTAGAATATGATAGTCAATTCAAATAGTCGTTGGACGTTCATACGAGAACCGAAAGACAGGTTCACTCACCGCCACAGCGATCCTGCCCAGAACGTGCTCTGGAATCCTCCGGTATACATCCAGAGAGCCGCCTGCGCACACACACACACACACACACACACACACAGTTGTGTTGATAGACACATGCTGACAGGTCGTCCACCAAGGGAGACAGCGATTTATACCCGAGAAATCGCTATTTAAAAAAAAATATATAAACACCAACATCCACACACAAACACTACCACCCTTGTAGCTTTTAGCAAAAATGTCCGCTAGCACCGGGCAGTGACTACACACCGTCTGAAGAAGTGTGAATGGATACATCGTGCTAAGAGGCTTCACTTTCCCAGAGGCATTCACGATGGGCCTCGGGATGGGACCGAAGACCCGGTGAAAACTCACCGTCCATGAACTCCGTGCATATAGATATTCTGTTCTCCACAAAGAAGGCACTGTAGAATGTTATAATGTAGGGCGAGTCACACTAAAACACAAAAAGACACAATTAAGACACAATTAGGAGCGCTGATCAAGCCACTCATTATCATTAACCCATGCTGTTGCGCAATTCGGTTCCGCAAATTCAAACTAACTCCAGGAAAGCAAAGGAGAGAGCTGGGGTGAATTATTAAGGGGACATTTAGCAGCTTATGAGCAATCACGTGTCTCACCTTTGTGAGTGTGTACGTGTGTGTGTGTGTGTGTCACCGATCCCTGGCAGGGCAGACATGAGATCCACTCTGATAAAACGTCTTCCATTACTGGTCTGAAGTAAAGTTTAGACTAAACAGTGTAGCTCTGATACGAGAGGCTTTAGCGGGAAACAGATTTCACTACAAGATGTGGGGCAGGTTGGACACTTTCTGACCAGATTCAGAGTAATGAAAATGTCTGAAAAGCGATTTTACGCCAGTGGAATAAACATGTAGGCACTTTGGGGAGGGCATTTAGTATTTATTAGGTGTAGACAAGGCTGACCTTGTAGAGGATCTCCAACTCTGACATGATCTGTTTCTGCAGCTCCACTGTGATGTCCAGAGGAATGACCTGCAGAGACAAGCACAGGCCAAGTGTGGAAACATTTTAAAAGACAAGAAACACCAGGAGCTTCGCGCACACACCACGCACACACACACAATGCGCACACACTCACCATGCGCGCGCACACACACACACACACCAGGTGTCCTGCAAGGAATGAGGGAATATTTTAATTTACCAGACATTTGAAAAATTTCACCCTCTGGGTAAAAAGTGACAGAAATCACATTTAGAATTGTGGCAATTCATCAGGAGAAAACGAATTAGCCTGTGAGGTTGTGATAATAATACATTTTAAAAACAGGAGAACTAACTACGGAGAGACCCCACTCCAGTCTTACATGCTTTTACAGTAGCAGGCGTGTTTTCTCTTCCCGTTACTACTGTACATAAACTATTTTTCCAAATGATAATTGATTGTCTACCGGTGTAGAAATTGTCAGAAGGCTACGTAATATGCAGTTTGCTTTATTTACTCAACCAATCAAAAGTATTTTATAAAGCCTTGTTTAAATCAGCAGTTGTCACAAAGGGCTTTTAAAAGATAGCCAACCTGAACCTCAGAGTAGTTGGTTACTTTTTATTTGCAACTGCTGGTCAAATGACTGCAGTCATTTTAAAAAAAAAACTACAATTCCTTCCCTTTAATATTTGAGCAAAATGTCAAACGCATTCATTGATAAAGGTAACCCAATTTAACCAATCACACACACTTTTTAAAATACTCATTCATGCAGTAAAATAATACAGGTGTAGCCTGGTCTTAGTAAGTCCTAAGGAACAAAAGGAAAGCTGTTCTCCATTGGAGATCAGTTGGAATTCAGAATCTTAGGAGGCACTGTATGCACCCAAGATAACTACTGACTGGTAGATGTTGTGAAACACTATAATTCCACAATGAATGCGGATATATCACATACATGTATATTATATCATTGCATTTAGATATACAGGACCATGCCGTTAAGGGAATATAACTCTTCTCGTAACACGGTCAACATATCCCCAAAATTTTGTATATGTTTAGGATTAGCAAATATTGCAGATTAAGAAGGAAATATGGATGCGCCAAACCAATGAAACAGAGAAATAAAGCCTTCACTTTTCCTTTCCAGCCTGGCCACACATTTCTCTCAGGCATTTTGATTGGCAACAGTTTTGATGATTAGTTCCTCTTTTTTTGGGGGACTTGGCAAAAGCCTAACGGGAACTCTCCCACGTACTGGAAAATTCTTTAAACACATTCATTATTTTTAAGGTTTGATTAAATGTTATGTATCTTGTTTTGTTGCTTGTTGGTAATCCAAGACAACCCATCTCTGTGAATAGCCCGAGTAGCATAATAAAGACGCACCGCCAAATTGCTCTGATCAAGGGTGTGAATCTGATCTCTGATCAGGGGTGTGAAGCTGATCTATGATCAAGGGTGTGAATCTGATCTCTGATCAGGGGTGTGAAGCTGATCTATGATCAAGGGTGTGAATCTGATCTCTGATCAAGGTTGTGAATCTGATCTCTGATCAAGGTTGTGAATCTGATCTCGCCGATGATCTTAGCTAATGGTTAGCATTAGCAAAGATTACCTACGCTTGCGGAGGTCAACATCATGGATTACAGGTTAAATAGTAGAAGGGAGTAAATCCACGTGAAGAGAAGTTCTACCCATTACATTCCCTTTCATTGCACTTCCTTAGACTACAGCCAACTTGGTGGACAGGAGAGCAGAGTGGATTAACCAAGGAATGACAGCGGTGACGCAACCACTGAGAAGCATACGAATGAGACCGAGTCCTCACCTTCACTGCTAGCACTTTCTTGCCAAGGAGATGGTACGCTCTGTGGGACAGGAGTGGGAGCAATATTAGCAGAGCCACACAATGTATACATCATCAGCAAGTAAAAAATTAAACGAAAAGCTTTTTTTTTTTATGTCTCCCAGGCCATTATAATTAAGATCTGTTCGAGTGGGGTGATGGTTCGGCGGGGGAACATCTAAGAACAGAAACGTTCACAGTAAAACGGTTTCCGCCCAGACCCGCCTCACTGGGCCCCTGAGATGGCGCACGCCGTCTAAATCAGCCGACACGCCACAACACGGCGAACAGGTGTGCCGTCTTGAAGAAAAACGCAGGCGTCCAAATCAGTGCGATAGAATTTCCATCATTAAAGGTCATAGGTCAGGACGACAAGGTTCGCGTCACCACCGAGCCCGGTCAGACCCCGTAGCGTCACCGTGTTCCCCAGACAGGTTTCGGGTGGCAGGTAAGCCAAACAGCCACGGAGGGCAGGCCGCCCCGCGCCATTTAATTATGTACCTCCTTAATGCCCTCCGTCGGGTTGTGTTACGCGCCAGAGGGGTCGGCTTACCGAAACCAACGACAGCGGCTGACGGCTCAACATCCAATCCCCTCGCCCTCGCCGAACAGCTGCCCGTCGGGAGGGGTCAGAGGGCGTCGCGCAGACCACATCGGCAGCGGGGTAGTAGCCAGGTTTAGGGGACACCTCCCTGTCAACGCGACGGCCCGTAGGATTGTGATTCACGCGGACGGGGCGGGGGTGGTGTTTCAGCCTGCCCAGACACCTTTAAACTGGCCTTGAATAATGGAGCCGACGTTTGTTTATAACCGTGTCGTAGCATTCGTTGGATACATTCGGCAGTCAGATGTCAGCCAACCTCACCGTGAGGCGTCATTCTGAATGCATTCGGGGATCAGCGTCACCACACCACCAGTGGAAACACTCCCCTCTCTCATCGCCAGGGTTACCTTGGTCTAACCAGAACGCACAACTCATCCCTCTTATTCAGGAATCCTAATTAGGAGCCTCTTAGTTGGTCCGAGAGATATTACTTTCAAGAGCCTATTCGTTTCGGGCTGTAAAAGGCCTCTGTGCATGCTAGGCTTACTCCTGCATTTTGATTTAGATATCCTACTCTTCCTTCAAGCTACAATCAATATCAATTAAGCATGACTACTGGTTCTTAATTACGACACGTTAATTGACAGAGGAGCAAAGAGACAAGAGATGTTAAATACCGACTGTACCGATCCTGTGCGTAGCAAATGACGAGAGCAAACGCTGTCTCTCCCTTTTAACATGCTGAACACACTCAGCTTCCCCTGCAACGCCTTCACTGGAGACGAGGCTTCTGTCAGACGACACGGTCCCTCCGTCACAATCACTTTGAGGCAGACTCGTGTTCTGCCCGCGTGCCTTCACTCCACAGCGGACAACAGCACCGCAGTCACGGCTTGGTGGGAGACGTCTAACTCTAGCCTCCATCCTCCACACATCTAGGGCGCCTTGCCCGGCTGAGCCACCATCCTTGACCCCTCCCCCCCAGGGCCCAATCCTCTCCAGATGAGTTACCGTGACAGGCCCGGGCGACTAGGGGACCTGGGGGAGGGGGGGGGGCAAGGTTAGCCCGTCGCCCCTCCGCTCTGACCCCGGTAAACGTGCCCCATTGCTGGGATCTTATTTACACTCCAGACCCTGGTGTAATAAAAGCCCCTCCGTGCAGTATTCATGGGGCTGGCCGGCTCCCTAACTCATCTCTGGATCGCGGGCGGGCGGTCCGGGGGTTGGCTTACAGGGGGCGGCAGGTCAGACGGCCTCTCGGAGCCGGACACCATAACCTAACACGGCCCGACCAGATGCAGAAGCTCTCCGGCACCACAGACACTTGCCTGTCAACCAACCTTGGAATGAAACAAATTGGCAGGTAAAAGCGTATGGCTGGAAAACCACTGCCAGGACCAATAGCTATTTTTTAATTAACCGATGCATCAAGCGGAGCGGTGTTTATAGCCAACGCAACAACTCCCAGAGATATAAATAGAGGACACATCCATTGCTTGTCATGGGTTTCATTCTCCTCATCAGCCAAAAGACCATTATGAGCAGAAGAAACGATGTAGGAGAACAGGAAAGAAGTAGGGGTTGGGGGGGGGGGGGGGAGGTTAAATAAACGTTGACGTGATCAGCTGCTAAATAGCCAGCACATTTCAACCCCACTTTATGGCCTGCAGCTCAACTTATAGTAACCAACTAAGAAATAAACGAGAGAATGTTCCGGCTCTACATGCCTAAATCAATGGGGAAAATCAATGGGAGAATACAGGCTGGGGGACCTCAGGAGAGGCCCTGGTCTCTGTGCCTAAGTGGATGTAACCGCATGTAAATGTGCTTGTTCTAATTGCGCAGGTCCATCAGGCACGGCACGGACGCCTGTCCTATGCTAGTTATATATAACCTCTTCGGACAGGCCCCGGTTGGAAAAGAGAGAGGGCGAAAGAGAGAGAGAGAAAGAGAGAGTGGTATGGGCAGAGGGATATATAGTCCGATATAGAGAGATAGTAGAGTGTAATAAAAAACAAGGGACCACATTGACGGATGACTGGGTCACGGTGACACTGAGGACAGCCAAGGTGTCACCAACATCCAATTGAGTCTAAATGGCCGCAGGTCATAAACAGGGTGAAAGGTTAAAAGGTGGAAAGCCTTAAGTGGATCTATTCACACTAGATAAGCTTAATATAAGCCAGGCCAATGGGGATCAGAATGGGAGGGACAATTGCTTCCTTTAGAGGACAATTCAATTCAGTTTAAAAAAACTGCTTCCTTGTGAGCATGTGTGTAAGTGTGTGTGTGTGTGTTTGGGTGTTGGTGTGTGCATTGTATGTATGTCACCGGGTTATCAACACTTTATACCCTGACATGTAATAACACCACTACAGGACACAAAGCCCAAAAGAGAGCCGGACTAAATTATATATTTTTAAAGAAAGCAATTTAAAGTAACACCTCAGATGCAATGCTTGTGGGGGGGGGGGGCAGACTACTGTGCATGTTTGACGGTCAAAATGGTGGGTGTTTTGCATTAACCAAAAGTGTTTAGGCTAGAGGTGACAGAGGACGCGGAAAAGACATGGGGCATGTTGAGGACGCTCGTGTTGGGGGTTCATACACACATGCCCATTGGACACTCGCAGGGCGCGGAACACAGAACACGGCGTAGCGGTGACGAACATACTCTACAACACAAGAACACCTTGGGACAAAAACCCTGGGTTTGTGGTTTGCATGCAGAACAGACAATATCAAGGGACTGCCTACACACACTCTGGCCACATGATATGCCCACACACCAGGAGGAAATGCCTCCGCAGACCATCGCTGAGCCGCCACCAAGCCGGTAATGCTGGACGACGTTGCAGGCAGCACAACGTTCACGACGGCGTATATTCAGACCCATTCACACAATCTCCACACTCTATTAGAGACTTGTATTATAATTAATAACTTTCATTGTCTTTTTAATGAATGCCTCCTCACAAATGTTCAATTGGGTTCAGGCCTGGGCCACTTAAGGAACATTCACAGACTGGTTATAAAGTTACTCCAGTGTTGTCTTCCTGAAAGATGCATCTTTCCCCCAGTCTGACGTCCTGGTGGCTCTGGATTGGGTATGCTTTAAAGACACCTCTGTCTTTTGCCCCTCTTTTCATTCTGCCCTCAGTAATGCCCAGTCTCCAAAATCCCTCTGCTGAGAAGCATCCCCAAATCATGAGGCTCCCACCACAATGCTCCTGCGTAGGGTTGCTATTAGCCAAGCGATGCCTGGAGTTTTTAGCCAGACATAGGGCTTTTTCTTTCATGTCTAACATGATGGGAGTGCTTCAGAGATTGTTGTCCTTCAATCAAGACTCCAGAAATCTCAAGGATTAGGAAAGGACACAGAATGCATCTGGTGCCACTGCTTAATGTCTGAATAGTTATGTACATGAGAGATTTCAGTTCTTTGTTTTTTGCATTACGAGGTATTTTGTGTAGATACAAACACTTTCTGAAGGCACTGTATTATAAATGTAAATATTTTACAGAGACATGTTGTTGTACTGCATGAGTACTGTTTGCACTCTGAATACGGTAGACCCCGATGTGTGCATGTGGTATGGGTGTGTATGCCAGGGGGCGTGTCAGTGGTCAGAAGTAATGATGTGTCAGTGTTAAAGATGTTTCAGAGTTCAGTGTTAAAGATGAGTCAGTGGTCAGTGTAATGATGTGTCAGTGTTAAAGATGTTTCAGAGTTCAGTGTTAAAGATGAGTCAGTGGTCAGTGTAATGATGTGTCAGTGTTAAAGATGTTTCAGAGTTCAGTGTTAAAGATGAGTCAGTGGTCAGTGTAATGATGTGTCAGTGAAACCGGAAGGCAAAGACTGAGCAATGCCATTCCAACAAGGTGAACTCTGCCCCCTAGGCGGCACCTGTACTTCCTCATATCTCCCCAGGGAACTATATTAAGCGGTTGATTGGATAAGCTTAGCAACATTGTCCTTGCCTCTTATGAAACAGTCGGAGGACAACGGGCCCCTAAGAAACAAGTAAACAACCGTGGAACAAGGACTGCTACCTCTGCCAATGAAATTAGTTAGAGATCAGGTAAAACCCTGGAGGTCACCTGTATGTAGTTCTGGTGTTGGACGGCATGATTAAACAGTGCGGGTTTGCGTAACTTATACAAGCTGGCGCGTAACTTATACAAGCTGGCGCGTAACTTCTAATTGCTACTGGTAGGCCCAGACAGAACAGGTCACGCTGGCTATACACCTTTTCCGAAACATAACCGTAAATTCAGTGTTTCCCCTAGTTTTCCCCAAAGGAAGGACGGGGGGTTGCAGGCCAACACGCCGGCATCAACTACACACTTGATGTATGTTATGTCCTCCCTGTACACCAGTCTCTCTTGCTTGTCCACTTTATTTTCTTAACATTATTTGACAATACTGTCTTAACATCATTCCCCAATGACAAACAAACTCCTCACTCTCCATTAACCATTCTCTAAAACTGTTCATGTAGCGCCTCCCAGACTCCTAATAAAAGCCACTAGCTACTAACTAATGAGGCAATATCAATTTCATGTACAGTATTGTGTTGCATTGGGGGTTAAATAGGGGCTAGAAAATACAGTTTTCTAGATGTAGCACACAGTGCCCAATGATTTCACATCATATTTGTAACTTTACAAACTCTCCTGAGTATTTTGTACAATACATTCACTGTGGCACTGAATAGTTTTTCCACAAAACAGTATCACTACATTACAGTGGGGGAATCAAAAATATAGTGCAGTTGGATTTATAACACAAACCATCCCCAAATCTAATGAGCCCAAGCAAATTAACAACAATGACAAACATTAACTTTGTTTCCAGAATGCAATTATGAGCAAATCATTTATTTCTATATTTAATTGAAAATAGTACGAAGAAAACATATCAAATGTTGAAACTGAGAAATTTTATTTTTTGGTATAAATACATGCCCATTTCGGATGCCCGCAACACGTTCCAAAAAGGTTGGGACAGGGGCATGTTTACCACTGTGTTGGGACAGGGGCATGTTTACCACGGTGTTGGGACAGGGGCATGTTTACCACAGTGTTGGGACAGGGGCATGTTTACCACAGTGTTGGGACAGGGGCATGTTTACCACAGTGTTGGGACAGGGGCATGTTTACCACAGTGTTGGGACAGGGGCATGTTTACCACAGTGTTGGGACAGGGGCATGTTTACCACAGTGTTGGGACAGGGGCATGTTTACCACGGTGTTGGGACTATGAAAATGTACATGATAAACTAGACACACCGCAAACTTTTATTTTACGGACAAAATACAAAAGTAGGAAGTCTTATTGTTGAGGCCTAATGTACTTAATGTTCTACTAATATTCTGGACATTAACATCAAAATGGTATGTTGTGTTTTGGATTCCGGTGTAGCTGCTCCCACAACCTTGTTAAACCGGCAAGGGGCTAGCTAAGGAGTCAAGTTAGCCTTGACGCTCAGCCAATTCAACCTGTACATATGCTCCACTGTAGGCCTCTAGCTGAACAGTAATTATGCAAGCCAGTAATGACGGACCTACTACTATCCTAAACGCATCACGCACGTCATATGATGCAGACCTGAGCTCCGGGGCGGTATCATTGGTGATCTCACCTTCCGCTTTGGCAAAAATTCGGTCCATTATCAAGCACACGTTGGCTGAAACAACGAGTTTGCAGTTGGAAAATCATATGTTGTAGATTCCAGACGGACGTGTCGGTTTTATGAATTATGAACCTCAAGCTACTGCACATCGCTGTTTAGTGCGAGTACCGCCTATAGCGAAGCGATCACCCAGGGCGAACTCCATACACGCAAACACCGAGGCGAGAGACACTGTCTGACGTCGATCTCCGGAGCGTCGCCTCGTTTGTACGTTCACACAGAAACTGAACTGAAACGACCAATACCAGAGCGAACGTGAACAATTGGAAAGGCTCTGGGAAAAAAAATAACATCAGCAGTTTTTCTCCCGACCATAAAAAATCTGGCGCAGAAGCGTATGGATTTTCTGCTGAGCTCAATTGACTGAGAAGTTGTTGGGAGGTTGCAATATCGGCTTTCCTCAGCCCAGCGGAACAATTTCCTAAGCTGAGCATGCGGCCGGTCTGGTTCCTTCCCAACTATGAAGGCCGTTAATGAAACAACGACGCCGCGATAAAACTGCAGAAGGGGCCGTAAAGAAAACATCTCTGGGAAAAAAGCAAGCCCGTGAAAGAAATGAACTGGATTTGTTTTCCCCGAGTTAAATTTACAGTCGACTCTCTGAGGCAACAGACCCGACAGCCTCTCTGTCAAGTCAAGGTTAGCCCGTGAGGTGATCAATACTTTCATCCCAATAAAATACTTCAATAATAGCAAATAGGAGGAGGGGAGGGAAAATTGCAGGGAGACTTAAATTGGGGGGGAGAAGGATCTGAGTGTGACGACCCAAATGCCACCCTGTCACAGTGTGAGATGACAATACATCAGTCTGTGAACTGGGAGGACAGTGAGCTATCCAGGTAACATGCGGCATGGTCCAATGGGGCGATCACTCATACCAGATCAATACCCCCTATACGTTTGGCAACCTTCACATCGTAAAAAATAAATTAATTAATAGAAATGCCGCTCGCGCCCCAGACACTAACCAGCCTGACGGATTTCAGAGGGCCAGCAGAGATTTACAAGCAGAGGGAGAGATGGACCGGGACAGTGTGAGTGAAACAGGCTTCCCTGGGTAGAAGTTATGAAAGGGAGACAGAACACAGACTGTGTGTGTGTGTGTGTGAGGGCGTACGATCCCACTGTAGTGAAGTCAGGGGGCACAGGTACACAACACAACAGCAAACACACCAGGTTGTTTGTAGTGGACTGGCAACTGTTTTAAGGCAGAATCAGCATTGAGGGAAACAGCCCCACCGCTCTACCACCTGCAGCTTGTTTCGACTTCCTGTTTCGCAGGATGAAGCATATGAAGTTGTCAGCGGTACATATTCGGCCGTTCCGTCAGGGGCACAGTAATATCCGAGGAAACAAAGCCAGAGTATTCTGCAGTAACCAAGCGGACAAGCCTGTTTCACAATTGGACAGCTCCAATGTTCTGCTCACAAAAAATGTCCTCATTGTTCCCCAACAAAGTTGGAATCAAGGTCTAGAGAAGGGCAAAAGGGCCAAACCCAAACTGTGCCACAAGTCCCACATTTGGTGTCCTTCTGGGGATCTCCGAGGCTTCTTACAGGTGCAGGCAATCTGATAACAGCTTCCACCTGCTCTCGGATAGGCCTAGGTGTAATGTACGCCATGTTACTTACACCAATCAAATAGTGTCAGATCTCCACGCGGGCACAGGGTGTAGGGCTTAGGGGTCCGTTTTGGACTGGGCCAGACACTTACTTGTACACTGTCCCGCCATTTCCGTGACCCAGTTGCTCCTGGTACTGGAGATCTTGAGCATTTATCTGCGGAAACACAAACGGAGGAAAACATAAACGCACCGGCGATGCCACGGGACGGATCGAGTTACCAGGGGAGACGCAGAAAGAAAATGGCAAAGAGGGAGGGAGGGAACATGTGTTACTGGAGGTCATAAACAACAAGACGGACATTCAGGTCATCCCAAGTTCAGCGGCACAGCGGAGGGAGCGGGGGAAAGAAAGCCTGAGATGGAGAGAGAAAGAGATCAATACAACATTTGCTGTCCAATTTATAAAAGGACAATGGCGTGCGTGCGTGTGTGTGTGGGGGGGGGGGTGATGGAGAGTTTAATGACGATTTGTTTGCTGTCATCGCTCCACTTCGGTGTTGATAAAAGGTGTCAGAACAGGCTAATATAATGTGGCCCTGCGTGACATAGAGCGGAGGCTAGGGGAAAACTTTCCTCCTGTCAGAATTACGGGGAGGCGAGGAGGGACAGTGTGTGTGTGTGTGCGTTAGAACAAATCCCAAAACACACACACACTCTGCATTTACTCTAAAATATTCAATTCCCCATGGAATACAGCTACAGACAATGGCTCAAACCGCCGGCGCGGAAATGTCCATTTCCATTAGCTTTGTGACCACCTTCACAAGAACCCATGCCCCTGAAAACCGGTGATGTCTAACATTTTATCAACACCCCTCTCATCTAAACAACAACACCCCTTTCAACTGAACAACAACACCCCTCTCAACAGGACAACAACACCCCTCTCAACTGAACAACAAAAACAACACCCCTCTCAACAGAACAACAACCCCCCTCTCAACAGAACAACAACCCCCCTCTCAACAGAACAACAAAAACAACCCCCCTCTCAACAGAACAACAAAAACAACCCCCCTCTCAACAGAACAACAACACCCAAACACCACGAACCCAGCCCAGTCCGGTATAACAGGGCTCTGCTGGGAGTCAGTGGGTCACAGCCTGTCTCAACCCTAACCCATGTAGCCCGTGGCCTAATAAAGACACACGGTCTTGACTGGCATGCCACTTGTCACTTCGATCGATAGACCCGCCCTCCACCCCGCCTCCCCGCCAACGTTCCCATTTGAAGCCCGTGACAGCTATCAGATGAATATTTACATCCCATAACCTGTATTAGATAGACATGTCTACCCGTGGCCGGGGGGGGTGAGGCAGATGGCAGGTTGTCAATAGGGTGACCGCGTGGGCAGGTGCTTGTATGTGCGGGCGACTCCGGCCTGATATCGAGTCAACGCCGGTCCTCCAGGATTCATTTTGGCCGGGGAGACCGGTGCACGTGGGGCCACACCGGGGGTTAAATATGCCCCCCCACACCACCACCGCAGCTACCTCCCCCAATTTAGGAGCATTGATTAGGTTATACTGGCGGTGGGGGTGTGGGGCCCTTGGCAGGTGTCAGAGGGAGGAGGTCGGGGGAGGGGTGAATATGGCTCCATTAGCCCAGTGTGTTACAGGTGACAAGAGGGAAGTGGCTGAGCTTAATTGTCTCCTTGACACACTCGCGCCTGGCCTTATGCAAGTCTCTGTGTGTGTGTGTGGGGGGGGTTAAGAGAAAGAGAGAGGGAGAGGTCCGGGCGAACAGAGCGTTGCTGGGACAATGAATATCCATCCAGTCGGTCAAGATAAGGATGTCACCCAGGGCTCGAGGAGAAAAGGAAAGTGAGCCGCATTCAGAGGAAATCAATGAGGAGCCTGTCACTTAAAGGGACAAGTTCTCGTCAATAGGAGCTAATAGGGCGCGAGCCTGGGCCCAAAGGAAAGAGCCTAGTGGGGAAATGTGTCCAGGTGTACGTGTGTGTGTGCACACGCATGTTCAGTTCAGAGAGGGGAGAAATGCCATACCTGTCCATTGGTCAAAATCTTCTTCAGCTCGGCCGATGACTTCTTTAGACTGGAACAGGAAAAGGGAAAAACATAGTCTGGTTAAAGGACTGAGGCTGCCAAAGCACAGGCAGGGTGTCAACCCGGCAGCCGCATCGATACACAGACACTCAAACCCTACGTATGGGTGACGAACGCCCCTGCCAACCGCCCACCTCGGGCCACTGGTCCCTCCGGACTTCCCAGGGGGCCTCACCTGTTGCTGGGCACACTGTCGGCCGCGGCAGGCCCGTGGTGGTTGGATGGGCTGGGTCTGGTGGTCACCTGCGCCCAAACATACAACGTGAGATAAGACCATCAGGGGGCCAGGAAGACTGGACGGGGGAGAAAGGGGAGGAGTACGGGGAGAAAGGGGGAGGAGTACAGAGATAAAGGGGAGGAGTACGGGGAGAAAGGGGGAGGAGTACGGGGAGAAAGAGGGAGGAGTACGGGGAGAAAGGGGAGGAGTACGGGGAGAAAGAGGGAGGAGTACGGGGAGAAAGGGGGAGGAGTACGGGGAGAAAGGGGGAGGAGTACGGGGAGAAAGGGGGAGGAGTACGGGGAGAAAGGGGGAGGAGTACAGGGAGAAAGAGGGAGGAGTACGGGGAGAAAGGGGAGGAGTACATGGAGAAAGGGGGAGGAGTACGGGGAGAAAGAGGAGGAGTACATGGAGCAGGAAAGAAGGAGTGTATGGGTGAGAAAACAGAGAGAAAATTAGGCATAAAATATAAAGAGTTAATGGTGAGTGAGGAAGTAAAGAGAGAGAAAGAAACAAAACTAGGCAGGAAAGTGAGAATGACTGAGAAAATCATGGAGAGAACCCTGGGGAGAACCCTGGGGAGAACCCTGGAGAGAACCCTGGAGAGAGCCCCTGGGGAGAACCCTGGAGAGAGCCCCTGGGGAGAACCCTGGAGAGAACCCTGGAGAGAACCCTGGAGAGAGCCCCTGGGGAGAACCCTGGAGAGAGCCCCTGGGGAGAACCCTGGAGAGAACCCTGGAGAGAACCCTGGAGAGAGCCCCTGGGGAGAACCCTGGGAGAGAACCATGAGAAGAGCCCCTGGGGAGAACCCTGGGAGAGAACCCTGGAGAGAGCCCCTGGGGAGAACCCTGGAGAGAACCCTGGAGAGAGCCCCTGGGGAGAACCCTGGAGAGAACCCTGGAGAGAACCCTGGAGAGAGCCCCTGGGGAGAACCCTGGGGAGAGCCATGGTAAAAGCCCCTGGGGGAACCCTGGGAGAGAACCATGAGAAGAGCCCCTGGGGAGAACCCTGGGAGAGAACCATGAGAAGAGCCCCTGGGGAGAACCCTGGGAGAGAACCATGAGAAGAGCCCCTGGGGAGAACCCTAGGGAGAGAACTGTGGAGAGAGACAGAGAGAGGGGGTATGGAGGGATGGGGTAGGCAGATTAGGCCAGGAGCAAAAGGATGTAAAAAATAAAGTTATTTGCATTAAAACCCCTGAATTAAGACCAAAAGCATAACTTTCAATAAGATATCAGAGCTACAGAACATAAACCTGACGGTTTTTGGATGAATCACTGCAAATGAATCAGTGTATAGGAGTCAGTTGGGGGGCATGCTGTGGAGGTGGGGCTGTTTACTTCCAATGGATAGAAAAAGGGGCAAAAAACAGAGTTCAATATTGGGATATTTTGGAGGACTTTTTCACCAATACCATTTTCAGACATACCATGGCCACTTCAGTAACGCATTTACAGCGGCGTGTGTTAAGACACTTGGGGTATCAGAAATTCAGATGCCCTAGTGATGGACGTTTTTCCAAATTCAGGCATTTCTTTGTGGGCTAAGTGTCAGTCTGGAATTTGACGAAGCATAGTGTAGCATTACAGATGCCGTAACTGAAGCGATTCCAAAGCGCCACAGTCCATATGTCTGAAAAGGGTACAAGTATCAATATTTCTTTCAAAACAAGTTCTCCATCTCCATTTTAAATAGTGAGCCAGCACTTTTATTTGCATGACTGATCAAACACATTTTCCAATGCTCTCTCCAGTCTCTGCAGAAACACAAATAATTCGCAATACGATCGAAGCACTTAATCATAATACACGGCCCTGAAGATTAATTGGCAGAGGCAGCCAGATTCCGACCAAGTACTTGCGGGGCCTTTGGAAGTAAAACAACTCCCAGCACCACACTTTACAGTGGGTAGTAGGTTCCTCTTTGGCATGACCATTGCTATTTTTATTTGATTTTATTGCTAAAATCCCCGCTGGTCTTGAAAAAATGCATAATGTTAGACTTATGAGAGTGGCTACGATCAGAGGACTTCTTCTGGCAACCCTTCCGAATAACCTTTTGGCATGGAGGTGGTGTTTTGGAGAGGCTAAGCTATAATCAACTTCTGCAATTTGGGGCCACTCCTTCTGAGCGTGCATGGGGGAAAATAAACATGCAACCGCTTTCAGATAGGTTAATCACAGCTCCAGTTGTTTCACATTTCTTAAGGATAGTCAACAAACGTTTGCCTAATTTTGTGTTCCCTGGCTTCTCCCAGGTTGATAGAGTTTAGCCTGTGTGTCAACCAATATTTATACCCCAGGGAAACAGAATGACACGGAGGACCACTAACGCGTTCCCAAAATCGTAGACCAATGAAAAATGTTTACATCCTAACCAAAATATACATCAATTATATTTGGTTCATATCAGATATTTTAGGGGTGCAAATGATTGGGGCACACAGTTTTTAACAAAATAATTATTTCTAGATCTTAAATCTAAACAGTTTTCTAATGATTTTCACATTAACATGACTTGATTTGAGTGTAAGAAGAGGAACAACCATTCAAGTACTGACACAAAACCACAACACCACATCCAGGACAAATACCAGCCCTACATTTTGACCTTGAACAAAAATAAAAAAATGACAACTAGGGGAGCATTGCTGAAAAGTCTCAGCATAATTAACGTTTGGAGAGAATGTGTATTTGTTTTACTCTCAAGGGTATTTTTGTGAAGCTCTATATGGGTGTAGGAGGATGCTTACACCAATATTCAACCCACATTGAACAGCGGAGAATCAACAGGGGAAGGGGGGGGGCACGGTTCCAGAAATAACTTGTGTAATTGAGGTCAACAGGTCGCATTGTGGGGTCCACTAAGGCAGGGTTTCATCCCTTTAATTAGTGCCCAGAGAAGACCTCATTTAAATATACAGCATATTGTTCCTTCTCATCGTCCACAGCCAATTAATTTGAGATTAAAACCCCACCAACGGGTTTCACCATCATCCTCGGAGAAACAAACACTTGACCCTAGAAGAGTTTCCCGTCCAAACATCGTCAACCTCAACCCTCGATGTGTGTTAAATACAACAAAGGAATGCCGACTTTGGCATTTCAAGGGGAAGCCCTAAAACAGCGGCAGTGTGTACGAGAGCCGTGGCGAACGGGACCCAGATGTAGGAATGAGACAGAGGGAAGGGTATGTCTGCATGGTTTAACCCGTTGTAATTAGCAGAAGGACTTCAAAGCTAGTATGTGAGCTGAACATGGAGAAGGAGTGTCTGCGGGGGATGTATCTGAATGGGGATCTGCTAATGACGATTTCATGGTCGGGTGCAAACACGCTTTCCTCCGCGGTGCAGATCGACTTGGCCTAACCCCGCTCCTCCTCGCCATCCAATCAGGAGGGTGAAAATTAAGAGGACCATGATGCTTTGGGGGTGGGGGGGCAGCTTAGAATATAATACCCCGCTCTTAGCGGCCCATCACATCACAACCAAATGAGTACAGGGAGCTGAGCAAGGCAGGAGACAGGGTGGGTGAGGAGCATGGAGACAGGAGGAGGGAGGAGCATGGAGACAGGGGGACAGAGGAGCATGGAGACTGGAGGAGGGAGGAGCATGGAGACAGGAGGACAGAGGAGCATGGAGACATCGGTAGGGAGGAGTATGGAGACGGGGAGGGAGGAGCATGGAGACGGGGAAGGAGGAGCATGGAGACAGGGGAAGGGAGGAGCATGAGACGGGGAGGGAGGAGCATGGAGACGGGGAAGGAGGAGCATGGAGACAGGGGAATGGAGGAGCATGGAGACGGGGAAGGAGGAGCATGGAGACAGGGGAAGGGAGGAGCATGGAGACAGGGGGAGGGAGGAGCA
>JACXGK010006683.1:0-27927 GCA_016801125.1 Novumbra hubbsi
ATATAAGCCTGTAGCAGGTATATAAGCTTGTAGCATGATTATAAGCCTGTTGCAGGTATATAAGCCTGTAGCAGGTATATAAGCTCATAGCATGATTATAAGCCTGTTGCAGGTATATAAGCCTGTAGCAGGTATATAAGCTTGTAGCATGATTATAAGCCTGTTGCAGGTATATAAGCCTGTAGCAGGTATATAAGCTTGTAGCATGATTATAAGCCTGTTGCAGGTATATAAGCCTGTAGCAGGTAAATACGCTTGTAGCATGATTATAAGCATGATGCAGGTATATAAGCCTGGAGCAGGTATATAAGCTTGTAGCATGATTATAAGCCTGTTGCAGGTATATAAGCCTGGAGCAGGGGTGTAAAGCTTGCAGCAGGCGGTGGTGTGGGAATTTTTTTTATGTGGTTCGGTGTAACAAGGGACAAAACAGTGGGTAGAACAGTTTAGCACTATGTAGGATCACTTTTGTTACTTCTCTCAGAGTTGTGGCAATAGGCTAATAAACGTTCAGGTTTTTGTTTACAGAGTTTTAATCCTATAGTCCTTCTTGCGACTTTTGGCCTTACAGTAGCGTGTATGTAAGACTAGCAGGCAAACACTTTGTCTCTTATCATACTCTCAGTTTTGTCAAAAACCTCCAAACCCTCCTGATGCATGAATCGTTTTTTAATGTAAATGTAATGTCGTTTTGTGGTAACTCCGTCCTGACCTCAGATAGCCTGAAGGGATTCAGGAAATGCCCAGGTATGGTGCGTACCTTAATAAAAATGTTGAACTTCACACACATTTTTGTCTCCGACTAGCTAGCCAATTTTAATATGTATATCGTTAAAATCTATATTAGGTGCTGTCTACCTATTTATCCATCTATATTTCTGGTGATTTGCTCAGGTGTGTGTTTGTGCATGTGTTACGACGCCAGCACAGCAAGCAGCGGGATGGCCTCAGAATTGTCTTGTTGCTGATTAGCTTGGTCTCTGCTCAGATGATGTCACACAAAGTCTGAGAAGCATTTCACTGTCTCTGAAACACAAACAGTTGGCATAACACATTTATCGGTGACCTAATCCACAGTAGAGAGTGAATGTGCTTCTTACCTCCTCATCGCTCCCAGGGTGGATGTGCTATACGAGTCTCTGGGCCACTTGCTCTTCATTCAACCACTACACAGGGAGCACAAATACCCTATTACCTATTTTACCACACAAGATGTGTACAGGTTTTAATCTACTGCTGAGGTCCAAAATATCCCTGCAAGGGTCTTAAAACAAGATAATGTGACATGTACAAGACATATTGCAGGTTGCAACGAGGCATACTCCCCATTGATGTGTTACTTAGTAAAATAGTCTGAAAATACTTGGTATGTAAACCAGTCGTTATGACCAAGGAGCTGCTGTGTCGGCAGCTTACATACACATGTCCATCTATGGTGATGCCTCGACAATCATCTTTCATGTTCTATCCAGTGCTGTCCATGGACCAAGGACCACATTGCACCTAGTAACTTCACCTCAACCAGAAGCATCTCAGTCCAACCATCTCATACAATCTCACTTTTCAATCTTCAACACTAGGCAGTCTGTACAGCAAATACAGTTGCAATGTGTGATTAACAATATCTTAGCAATCAAGAAAATTCTGTTACCCTGTGGTGAGAAGCAGAGACCACCAGGACTCCTAACCTAATATTCAAAGCCTTCATCTCTCCTCCTGGGACCTGCAACAACCAAGCAATCATTCTACAGACCCATCTAGGACCTCTGACACTATCAAGTGTCTTTATCTATCTAGAAGCCTAGCTCCCTATCCTCCAGTAATGTCCTCTCAGTGTCACCACCTTGTTTCTTGTCTTATGAACAACTATTCCCTTCCAGAGCACAGATGTTTCTTCATCCTAAAACAGTCCCTCCAGAAGATAACTTTTTTCCACTTCCTTTTTTTTACAAAACCTTACCCATCCACAATGAACATTCACTTTTAAATGGAAAACCTATGGAAAATGTAGTGCCTCAGCAAGAACAATGTTTTGCTTACCCAAGCCTTATGTTCACTATTTTCACCAGACTACATTGATAACATATGTTATGCATGTTGATGGTGTTGTCTTTAATGTAGTAAAGGTAGGGATTGCAAACTATACAACCAAATGTGAAATTCACTTTTTTAAGATAAGCTCAGTGATTCTGCTACTATTTTATTTGTGGGATGTGTCCAAATAAGGATGTGACATTGACATACATAGTACCTCTGTTCCAATTGCGGGACGCAACCTAGATGTACACAGACTATTTCAGAGCTAATTCAACCAACCCTTGTTTTTTCTGTTTGTTTCAGTACTACTTCACCGTTAATTTTACCCATGAAAATCAGAAAACCCTGGAGTTGCGTACAGAGGATGTAAAGGATTGCGATGAATGGGTGGCTGCAATAACACATGCCAGGTACCAGGCCTCAGCCTTTTAATTGAATTAAATATGGTGAATGCTAATGTACTGAATAGTTGTGTGTTTTTAACATGGTCTACAAACACAAACACAGACCTAATAATGCAATAAGCAGTGATGTTGGAATGATCGGTAGTCTTTATGGAGCTGGAACATTAAATCCACAATATATATTGATTAAACCATACAGGCCATATCCGGTGTTTAGCTACTATTGATAATTATGTACCCAATATATTAGAAGTGCTAATATGGGTAGTAATTAATGGGACTATTGATGGCTACACATTAATGTTAAACATGTTTTGTGCTATTTAGTGTTCAAAGCGTTCACAGCGTGTCCATATTGCCCTGATCTAGTCTGTTATGACTTGGATTTTGGCACAATTTGTATGTTTAAACATATTTGCCTGCTGTCTTTTGGTTGCCCAACTGCCAAGACATGCAGTAATGTTGGCCTTCTGTAGCTACCCTTCACTGAGCAGAACTTGTATTCATATTTACCATACTCCACTAAAAGGCTGTAAATAGATCTTTATTCACAGTATTGGTGTAAGGGGCTGTGTGGATACATGTGTCTGTGAGGCAGTCTTGCATATGAGGGAGTTTAGTCTTGAGTGTCTGAGAGTAGAGAAACATGTCCTTAATGAAGTAGTTATTGCAGTGTGTTCAGATGCACATCCTATATTGAGTGCAGGGTTGAAAGGGGGTTGGAAAAGAACAGGGTCCTGCATACTCACATCCACCACGTACCCTTGGTTATTCAACCAGTCCATTGTTTTGATTGACTGTGTGGTTTTTTTCGTCCACAGTTACAGAAACCTGGCCACGGAGCACGAGACGCTCATGCAAAAGTATCTCCATCTACTTCAGATCGTGGAGACAGAGAAAATGGTTGCTAAGCAACTTCGACAACAGATAGAGGATGGGGAAATAGAGATTGAGCGGCTGAAATCAGAGGTAAAATAAATGATAATGTTTCTTTCTGTGGATAAGGAATGTGCTAATATTTTGGGGGGGATTTGGGGGGTCGACTGAAAGTATTGTAGGGAATGCTTTGGAGTTGTCGTCCAATGGTTTGGACAAATTACAATTCTCTAGATGTTACATCACTCAAATGTCACATGTTACATCACTCAAAAAATTGGAGGACATTCTGTTCTGCAAACAAAGATGGTGTAACTCCTCATTTCTTTTAGCATTTTTTTATGTCCCAATCTTAAATGAGTGGCTGACAACTTCTGGTTGAATTTAGATCTGGGTTAACAGAGATATTCTTTTTGTGTCTATATTATTTGACTATGAAAGAGGCAGTGTGGAAGAGTGTGGGAAAAGTGTGATAGAGAGATAGGGGGTTGTTTGAGCAACTCTGTAGATGTGTGCCGACAAATTATTGATACATTATATCACTGATGTTGATGCAGTGTTAAAGCCTTCATCTTGGTAACTCCCCACCTTTGTAAAAACATATTTTGTAAACTAGATATAGGTGATTATTTGTATTATGTCTCAATTCATTAATACCACATTTTATTTTTATTATTATATTATTATTTAACCATTATATTATAACTATATATTGACGCACCTTAAATAATACTTATAGTATACATACATACATTGGCATCTTTATATACTTTGCTTTCTAATTAATGGAGACGTAAACGTCAGCACCTGGAGAACATTATTGGGACTTGGTGGGTCTTGAAAAGGATTTTGTCTGAATTTATTCTGGCAAGACATACAACTAGCTTGTTGGCATGAAGGTGACATTAATTGTTCTTTTGGAGACTTGGTGACCCCAATATTTACTGTCTGTAGGCAAATAAATGTGTATTAATTTTTGAATGAATTCCCTAATTGTCATGTCCTGGATGCGGGCCCCTAGCCATCTCTGTGCTTTGGGGCTCCCATTCAGGGCATGTCACATGGAGAGGCCTCTAGCCATCTCCATGCCGCTGTGGGCTCCCCAGTCAGAGCAGCTGCATTCAGTTGACTCTGATTGGGGAGCCTACATAGGCTAGGCTACAGCCACACTCAGTGTGGTTTATTGTTTGTGTTTGTGTCACAACTTCATGGTTTGTCTTTCATTTTATTCAATGCTCAAGTGGATACGCTACACGTTTCTTGTATTTAGTTTAAGTTCTGTTTGCTGCATACAGCACTTTACTTTTCCGTTTACAGTTCGTGTTAGTTTGTACCTGTTTTGTGTTATTAGATTAAATTCACCTTTTCGTTTATACAATGTCTGCTTTTGGTTCGCCCGCACACTACAACCGTGACACTAATAGTTAAGTGTATACAGGTGTGTTGCTATTTCTTTTAGCAACTGCCTAATTTATGTAGGTCAACAACCATTTGTCAAGTATAAATTGTTTGTTATCTAACCTTTCTTATGTTGATAGTACAGTAATGTGAGAGCCTGTATTCTCCTGATAATGTCGGTGTATTGCAGTTCTATGCACTTGTTAAAGAACACAACACAGAGGAAAGGTACTTGGCTGTCCTGTGCTATATGAGGTATTGTATATATGGTATCGCTTGATGAGGGGCACCAGACAACCCAACAAGAGTGTATGTGGAGCCAAGAGTCAGAGAGGGGACACTAATATAAATATGCCTTTGTAAAAGCACAGAGACATTTAGAAAGAACAAGAAGAGAGAGATGAAAAGAAGGATGAACATCTAGGAAAGACATGTACTATATACAACAAGGAGCGCGTCTTCCCCTGACTTGGGTCCATTCTTATTCAGCAAAAAAGCCAGAAGCCAAAAGTTGTTGCGGAAACTCCACATACCGGTTCTGTTTCGAGATCCAATTCATCAATATTCATCGTTGATCAAGAAGAGAATATTGCTGACAGTGCACACCCATTTGAGAGTTGGTTTCCTCATCCTCTGGCAGGGGTTGGTGAGTCAGAACCTACACCCTTTAAAGAACCAATGGTCAGGTTATATGTTGTGATAGTACATGCAATTGAGTGATATGTACATTAAAAAGAGCCGGGGATAGTGTTTTGGGGTATTTTCTGAGATTAGGAAAAGGAAGGATACAGTTTTTAAAGGTCTTTAGACTCAGATGGCGATTCTGATGATGATAACATAAATGTCAGACCTCTAAAGTCTGAATTAGTGAGACCAGACAAAAGGAGGGAAAGAAGATTCTAATGACTTATCATAACCCTGCTGAACCAAAACCACTGGATGAATGGTCTAAACATCTGAAACATCCCCGTGAGGCAGGCATGAGGATATGGGATTATGCTCTAGCACGACTAGATAGAGACATGAATCAGTTGGGAAACATATCCAAAGTTATTCAAATCCAACTAATTAAGAAACTACTGTGGCCTCTCTGGTCATTGGCAGAATGATTGTTGTGAAAAGAATCGAAGGGCCAAGACAGGTTTAAACAGCTACCAGGGCACCAGAGAACGATCCTAACGACACAATGCTGAGACAAAAATTCAAGGAACTCTCTCCTACAAACAGCAAAGTTGTATGCAGCAGAGGGAACTAACATACCCCCTCTAACAGCCTATCTCTGCTGGAGTGCACATGAAGTCTGATGGGATATATGTGAGTATGCTACAAAACAACTACCAAATAATTTTTTTTAGTGGACACAGGAGAGGAAGTTACTGTGATGCCCATGTTGAATGCAAAGCACATACATCCTGTGTGCAACAGCAAGAAGATGAAAGCAACAGGTGTGAGGGAGAGGGAAACAGACATGCAATAAACTGAACCATTATAATTTTCTATTGGTCCAATAACAATTGACAGCCTTGTGCCTCGTTGTTATAATAAAACCGGACTCCACATCAACTTAGCATCAACGTATGAAAGGTTACATGGCGAATTAGAAAGGTGGAAACAACATACTTTAAACACAATATATGGACCGCCAAAAAGAACAAGTGTGACAATTTGAAAATGGTTATAGGTGAAGCACTGCATTGCAAAAAATAATATCTCATCAACAAAGAAGCCATGGCTGCAACTAAACAAGTTATTGGAGATTTCCATAGCATGGGTGTTGTGGAATATTATCTGTCATATAGCCCGATCCGGCAGGTGAAATAAACAACAGGTGCATGGCATGTGTTTGTAGACTACTGGAAAGCAACTTAGACCATTTCCAAACCTACCCCCCTGGTGGCAGACACAACTACTATTTTTGCCTCACTGTCACCCAACCATTCTGTTTCTTCTGTGATTGACATGGCTAATAGCTTTAGGTCAATACAACTACATCCTGATGTCAGACCATAGCTTGCCTTTACTATAGATGGTCAGCAGTATCAACAGCCAGGCCTACCGCAGAGTCTACACAATTGCCCTCCATAAACCATCAGGCATTGCAGAAGCACCTTCAAGACTTTCCTCCAACGTCCTTAGTTGTATCTGAAGATGAGATGAAACATGCACAAATACTGCTGGACCATCAACATGCAAAAGGTCAAAAGACCAGCTCTGACAATGCACAAATCATGCCAAAGGTCATCTAGGTCAGTTAGTCCCATCAGGGGAAAAGGGAAATGATTCAAAGTGGCACTCAAGCCATCCAAGCAGCAAAGGAACCCATTACCATTAAAGAAGTACATTATTTCATGGGCCTGTGTAACTATAACAGATGTTGGGTGGATTTGTTTGCTAAAAAAAATAGCACAACCCCTTTAATGACCTCCGAAAAGGAGACCATGACTCAAAAGACTTGGTTCAACTCACAGAACAACAGAAAGATGCCTTTATCAAACTCCAGCAGGCCTTTATCAAACTCCAGCAGGCCTGCTCCCAAAAAGCCTGTGGGCTACTACTCTTAAGAAATTGGATGACGTGGCCCTGGGCGCGGGGGTCCTTGTCTGAGAGCTGTGCAAGCAACCCAGATGGCGGTGTCCCTGGTGTCACCCCTTGATCTTGATCAACATCTTATCATTAAATATCTACATGCTGTGCACGCCCTCTTGACTATGAACCGAGCTGCACAAGTTACAGCTGCTCGCTCTAATATCAGCGTTGTGCACCGGATAATCCTGCCACCTTGATTCCACATTTCTGGAACATGACTGTTGTTAGTTGATTTTGGACCGGCTCTGTGATGACTTCACAAAAATCCATCACCTTTAAAAATGTGTATATACTGACGGTTCCAGTATTGTGGAGGGGGAGAGAGGAAGGCAAGATGGGCAGGATATTACATCAGTGATGTAGTGGCATTGGATGTTTTACCTGCAGGCCAATCAGCACGAGTGGCAGAGCTATTGGCTCTTACAGATGCATGTAAACTGGCTGAAGGAATAACCGCCAACATCTACATTGACTCAAGGTATACGTTTGGCGTCACACATGATTTTGGAAAAATCGGGAAGAACAGAGGATTCATGCTGTCGCTAGGGGCTCCCGTGAGATTGGACCAATAGCAATGGCTCTACTAGAAGCTCTCCAGTTACCTGTTAAAATTGCAATCATAGAAACAAAACCACATGGAAAGATTATCACAGAAGAAAACAAAGGCCATTATCTGGCAATCACCCAGACCCATGTGAAGATATATATTGGACACTCTGCAACACATCAAAGACATGCAGAACAATGCACCAAAAGATGAAGTATGGAAATACATGCTGGATTGAAACTCTAAAGGCTTGAAACTCAACAAAGAGGGTGTGTGGAAATACAACTTTTGATGGGTAGCACCAAATGCACCCCTCCCAAGCCTGATAACCCAGATTCACCATTTGGGACATGTTGAAATTGACAAGATAATATACAGTTTTGTGGGAAAATGCTGGAACCCTGTTATGCAGAAGGAAGCTAAACCTATTGTGGCAAACTGCAACATCTTAATTGGAAACAGAACAAAGGGAAACGTGACTTGGTGCAGTATAAGAAATACCCAGAACAATACAACAGGGTTAAACCGGTTGGAGGTTGTCACAGGCCGGCCAACGCCACCACCAGGCACGCTAAACCTGAGAGAAGCAGGCACAAGTGATACTATGCTTAAATACCGTATGTAAACTCTCAGAAGCAGTAGCAGAAACAGACAGACCGGTCGAGGAAGCATTGGGAACAACCTCTGAGGGGCCACATCATTAAAAAAAAACACTTACTGAGACATCAGCAAAGTGGGAAGTTTACCAAGTTTTACTTGTCACTAGATCAGCAGTGAAGGTACAGGCTAAATCAACGTGGATACATGTTGATCATTGCAAGGTAGTACTACATGACGAAGAGCAGAGCCTTGAGACTACAGAACCGGTCGCAATAGGCAACCGGGGGTCCATCTTAGGTTTAGATACATAGAAAGGGTTCAGCCTTTTTCACATTTGTATGTAACCACTGCAATTTATCAAAATACTTTTGTAAGTGGGTATAAGGAAATCTTTGAGCTTTCCTAGTGGGTATAAGGAAATCCTTTAGCTTTCTAAGTGGGTATACGGAGATCCTTGAGCTTTCTTAGTGGGTATACGGAAATCCTTGAGCTTTCCAAGTGGGTATATAGAAATCCTTGAGCATTCCTAGTGGGTATACGGCATAAACCTGCTTGTCATGTAGACTACATCACTGGAAACAGCCAAACATTACACTGTTTTGTCCGTTAAGAAGATGAACAATTAACATGCATAGCTCAGCAAATTAACTGCTAGACCAAGAAAGACCTCAGCAGTAGAAAACCAAAGGATTCCCACCAATATGATGAAATGAAACATAGAACAGGCCCACAGATCAGAAACTCTCTCCAGGAGGGAGAGTAAAGAAATAACAAATAAAGCCATTAGAGTTCTGGAAAAAAGGTATTGTGGAGTGATGAGGAAAATATTAACAAGTAACAGAATGATGGCAGGAGGAAAGTGCGGAGGGAAAAAAGGACCTTTCACATCTGTGAAATGTGGGGGAGGGGGTGTTATGTTTGGGGCATGTACTGTATGGCTGCCACTGGAACTTGCCCACTGGTCTTCATCTTGATGTAACTGCTGACGGCAGATGCAGAATGAATTCCAAAGTCTACAGAAACATCTTGTCTGCTCCAATACCACCCAATACCCCTAAATTCATTGGACGTCCCTTCACCTTGAAGCAATGACCCCAAAATGTAAATGTTCTTGACTGGCCAAATCAATCACCCGAACTGAATCCACTTGAGAAAACAGGAAGTGAAGATGGCTGTAGTACATGCCTGCCTAGCCAGAGAAGATACCCAGTGTTTGGTAATGTCTATGGGTGTCAGATTTCATGGTGTCAACGAATAGAAAGGATCTGAAACCAAGTTGTAAATTTCATGATTGGATTTATGATTTGTTTTTTTTCTTCATTTACATTTTATTCCATTATATACGATGGACAATGTATCAAGGGGGTGTAATTCCTGCCCTGTTTTACAGATGTACAGTTAATACCCTTAAATTGAAGCTGACAGTCTGCCCTTAACTTCTTAGGCCAGGGGAAACACAGAATGTGTCCTGGTTGTTGCTGGACTAAGTTGCAGTGCCACTGACAAGAACACTTTGATAGTGCATTAGATTGAATAATAACTATAAAATCAACGTTTGTGTTCATAATAAACGCATATCCTGTTACGAAGATAAAATATAAAATATTTGAGAAGGATGATTATTTTGGGGGGGGGTAATTTTCCACCATGATGAAATCTACAAAAAAACAGATGTTCAGGATCCCCGTAAACATCTGCATTTGTATTGTCATAAATGGAATCAAACACTCCATGTTTTCATTATTTCTGTTGTGATTGAGCAAATGATGTGTCCACCCTCAGTCATTGTTTCAATTCAAATCCTTTGTACAACCGAGTCGAAACACCAAGACATATGTTACAAACCAAAACCAAGTGAACTGCATTGTATTTTTGATTAGGAAATTCAGTTTTGGATTTCTTTTTTTCCTCAATTAAAGATTAGATGTTGCTTACATTTTAAATGAAAGATTAAACGGATGAATAACAACAGAAATTCTGCTTGGGCACCATGCTTCATTTTGCATCTCAACTGAAAACAATCCCTCCAACAGTGCTATGCTCCCTGCTGTATTCTTCAGATCAAAAAGTCATTTTACTTTAATGTGCAAATGTCGGGTTTGAAATGAAAGGGTGTGCTGAATATGCATGAACGGCTTTCATTATACACAATAAATAGGCGACACTTGCCTTCAGACCGGGGCAGCTCTTAGCCCTTTTGTGCAACACATTCATCCTTTTTCATAGTACAGTAGAGCAGTGGAGTATCGGGCCATGTGAGTCTCCATGTGGAACCACTAGGAGTGATTGTGGAATGTAGAGATGCTGGCCAAGTGAACAGTGTTGCCACCACTATCACCAAATGTCAAAGCCTGGCAAATATGCTGGAAAGTACAGAGCAAACCTGGAGATCAAGATGTGGATGATGATTGCTTTTTCCTTGTGGACATCTTCTCTGGCAGATTTCTGGGCTGCACAAAGACAATGAGAAGACTCAGTCGAGCCCAACTACTGAACCCAGCGAAGATGATGACACGGAACTAAAGAAAATCAAAAAAGTAAACACCTACACATAACATTTTCAATGTAAAGTGTACATATTTTCAGAGTCATGCCGGGAAACAACTTCCGTACCATTCCACGTGATTCCTTTGGTTCACTAGGTGCAGAGTTTTCTGCGAGGCTGGATGTGCAGGAGGAAGTGGAAGACCATCATCCAGGACTACATCCGGTCACCCCATGCTGAGAGCATGAGGAAAAGGAACCAGGTTGTATTCAGTATGCTGGACTCTGAGGCTGAGTATGTCCAGCAGCTCCACATCTTGGTGAACAACTTCCTTCGACCACTCCGTATGGCTGCCAGCTCAAAGAAACCGCCCATCACCCACGACGATGTCAGCAGCATCTTCCTCAACAGGTTCGCTGCTGTAGATTATCACACCATTCTACCCAATCACTCAGCTTCCTCTCACCTCTCTATCAGGCCCAAATGAAAACGACTGGCTTGTCTTGTGGTATGAGTTGTTTTTGCATTACTTCATTAATCACGAAGACCTAAGATGCTATGCCACTATGCTGGGTCAAAAGCAAATTTTTACAGTTCATTCATTTTAATTGTTAGGTATAGCCTAGATAAAGCAGTTCAGAACATTCCTGTTTGCAGTGACAGCATCTTCCAGTACTTATGAGGCAGTTTTATATGAAAACGCAATTGGACATGAAGACATTCACTGTTTGCATGTTTGAATCCTTTTCAAATAACTCTGCTTGCGGAATGTTTGTCTCAGAGTGGACACTTCTAGTCTTGTTGATTTGTTGTTTTCTAATAGTGAGACCATCATGTTTCTGCATCAAATATTCTACCAAGGCTTGAAAGCAAGAATAGCAAGCTGGCCCACGTTAGTTTTGGGTAAGCTAACTAAACTCAGAAAATCTTTTTGGGGGCTTCAATGTTTAATTATGATAATAAAATATCCCCATTATCCTCAATAGCATTCATATTCATCAATCTTTACTTATGTCTATCATTGTCTCTCATTCACTTTATGTTCCTCTCTCTCCACAGCTGACCTGTTTGACATTCTCCTGCCTATGCTAAACATCTACCAGGAGTTTGTAAGGAACCACCAGTATAGTCTGCAGATCCTGGCCCATTGTAAGCAGAACAGAGACTTTGACAAACTTTTGAAGCAGTACGAAGCCAAACCAGACTGTGAGGAGAGGACTTTGGAGACCTTTCTCACTTACCCCATGTTCCAGGTAGGCTTGCTGTACAGACCATTACTGTCTCATCATTGACTGGCCAGACCCCACATATCAGTTCCAACAGCTCACTTTGTTTAGGCAAAGGCTCCTCCACTAATCACCAACGACAGCAGCCATTTATCTTGCATGCCTTATCCCCGTTGAGTTTTTTAGAACCACGTGAACAGTTGTTTGTGATGCTCAGGGTTTTGTAATGGCTTTTTTCTGGCAAGGCGTGCAGTTTCAGTGCATTCTGCTCCACTGGGGTCTACTTTGGGCTCTGCTGTGTTGGTAATACATTTATGCTGATGACTGTGCATAGAGCTCCCCACTGATCTGCTCGCTATGAGTGTGTGTGTTTGTGTGTGTGTGTGTGTGTGCTTTGATGGCACACAATGTTGAATGCAAGTGTGTGTGACTCACCTGCCCCTATTCATAACCTGTCACTCCAGATTCCCCGATACATTCTCACGCTCCATGAGCTCCTGGCCCACACACCACATGAGCATGTGGAGAGGACTAGTTTGGACTACGCCAAGTCAAAGCTAGAGGAGCTGTCCAGGTACACCCAATCACATTCTAGCACCAAAGCAGAACACTAGAACTCGTGTTCAAGGTTTATCAATGCTAATTCATGTTTTAAACACAAAACACAGTATGACAAATTCATTTGTCAAACCTTCCAACCTGAAGATATTCCCTACCCCCAGAATAATGCATGACGAGGTGAGCGAGACAGAGAACATCAGGAAGAACCTGGCTATTGAGCGCATGATCGTAGAGGGCTGTGAGATCCTCCTGGACACCAGCCAGACATTCGTCAGACAAGGTAAGCTCTCAGAGACAATCCACAAAGAAAGGCCAGATCAAACTATGAGATAAAATAATAAAGTTGAATTCTGGCTACTGTTTGACTGCCAGCCACTTTGTGTTCTGCAACTTCAAACCTCAATATCCCGACTGAGCCTCTAAAAAGAAGATTTGGGTCATGTAATCCTGGCTGCCTCTGAAGAACAGCAAGTAATGAAAGTGGGTCGACTCTTTCATTTCCAAAGGGTAATTAGACTGTTAGGAGGCCATCCAGTGGTGAGTCAGGGACTGTAAATGTCACACATCCCCAACGGTCATTGATGGACGCATAGAGACGAAGAGGCTAAGCATGGAGAGAGATCGTTTAACCCTTCCACTATGCATTCACCCCCATCCCCCCCTTCCCCCACCACCAGTTAGTGAACAGGGTAGGACAGACCTCTACCCATCTTGCAGTACATGAAGTCTGTGGAACCTCATGGTTGACTGGGCCTCCCGCCGTGTCTCTCCCCCTTTTGCCATGCAGGCTCTCTCATCCAGGTGCCAATGAGTGAGAAGGGCAGGATCACCCGTGGGCGGCTGGGCTCGCTGTCCCTGAAGAAGGAGGGGGAGAGACAGTGCTTCCTCTTCTCCAAGCACGTTATCATCTGCACGAGGGGCTCTGGAGGGAAGCTGCACCTTACCAAGGTGGGCCTGCCGTGACCTGCACATCCTGGCAACCCCCCCCCCACACCCCCACCCCAGATCGTAATGTGCCATGACATTTCGTTCATGGGGGGGGTACACGTTTAAGCTGAGGTGGGGTTTTGGAAACAGCAATACATGTGATCCTGGTCCTATTGAAATCAGGAGTCTCGTATCGCTGAAAATGTGGGTGTTTATTAAGTTCGTTTATTGACCTATAGTGGAAGATGTTGAAAGGTGTTGTGCTACCGAAACATGTAAGTGATATTGTTATGGATTATTCAGTAGTGAATGTTGTGGTGAGGATGCTAAGGATTATTGTATGTTGTCCTCAGAATGGCGTGCTCTCTCTTATTGACTGCACTCTTCTGGAAGACCCCGAGGGGACAGATGATGAGTGTAAGCACCTTTTCATTCCTAGCCCATTGAAAGGCTGTGCTGCATAATGCACAATGACTGTATGTAGGGTGTAACATAAGGTATGGAGTCTTACAACAAGTACACTACGGCTCTTATTTGTGCCATAGCAATGATTTATATCCAGATCTCCTATTCATTTTATTGCCCAAAGCCAAACCAGATAAAGGTGTACAGGACATGGAGCGCCTGGACTTTAAGATTGTGGTGGAGCCTAAGGAAGGCCAGTCGTTCACCGTCATACTAGTGGCCTCTTCACGGCAAGAGAAATCTGCCTGGACCAGTGACATCAGCCAGGTATGTTGCTCTGCTATCCTCTACCTGCATTGTTCCCTGCTGGGAGACATGGTTCCTCGTTGTCTGTCTCCTGCAGGGAGACGTGGAGTCTGGGTGTCTGTCTGTCTCCAGCAGGGAGAGATTGGGTCTGGATGTCTGTTTCCAGCAGGGAGACGTGGGGTCTGGGTGTCTGTATCCAGCAGGGAGACGTGGGGTCTGGGTGTCTGTTTCCAGCAGGGAGACGTGGGGTCTGGGTGTCTGTCTGTCTCCAACAGGGAGACGTGGGGTCTAGGAATATGTTAAATGCCTGTACTCACAGCTTCTATGTCCCATGCACCGTCCCTTCTCTCCCACAGTGCATAGACAACATCCGCTGCAATGGGCTTATGATGAACGCATTTGAGGAGAACTCTAAAGTCACTGTTCCACAGATGATCAAGTAAGACCCCTTTACAAGCACAGCAAAAAACATCAACCAGGGGTTTATTGCAAAACATAGGGATTTTTTAAATGTTTTTGGCAGTGCATGTGTTTCAGTGTTGCTACGTGTTTGTGCGTCTTTCTGTGAGCAGGTCAGATGCTAGCCTGTACTGTGACGACGTGGACATCCGCTTCAGTAAGATGATGAACTCGTGCAAGGTGCTGCAGATCCGCTACGCCAGTGTGGAGAGACTACTGGAGAGGCTGACTGACCTGCGTTTCCTCTCCATTGACTTCCTCAACACCTTCCTGCACTCCTACCGTGTGTTCACAAGTGCCCACGTGGTGCTAGACAAACTCATCACCATCTACAAGAAACCCATCAGTGCCATCCCAGCCCGGTAAAGCCATATACTGTAGGAGCTGCCAGTGCTTTAGCCTTTACATTCTGGCCAACACCTACATAGTGTTTTGGCAGATTAAAGTAACTGCAGAGTGTTTTTATGAAATATGACCCATATCATAAACATAGTTATTGTTCATAACAATTATAATTGCTCATGTTAAAAAGCAGCATTTGTGTGTAGGAATGGTGTGGGCATATCCCGCAACAGAATGTTCTGGGTGTCTACTGGTCATAAAAATCATTATTGCAGCATATTGTAAACTATAGAGCATCATGGAGACATTTATCTGTACATTTCAAATGGTTGTGTAATTCCTCCCCATGGAATATTTAAAAATGGAAAACCATTTTTACCACAAGTGGATGGTATTCTTATTGGATAGATGGCTTGTAAGGGGCTGTTTTTTTAGCACTACTTAATTTGTTGCTCTTTTGAGTGAGAATTCTTCATATGTGGTTATAGTCACACATCTATTTAAGTATAACAAACAGATTGGAGTGGCAGCAAGTCTGAAACCTTCAGTCGTTGAGCATTTTGCCAGGATCTTTTGTTCTCTTTGAACAATAGTTCCTGCCAATTCAGAGGCATTTGCTAAGGCCAAGAAATTCCAGTGACAATAGAGACCACATAACACCACGTAACGTCTTACTTACTTACTTGCTTGAAGCAATCCAATGTATTTAAGAGGTGTGGCCCAATACTTTTGTCCATTTAGTGTACTTATATGCATACCCCCCCCCCCTCAGTTAATCTAATTAATCCACCTAATCATTCTGTAGTATTTCCCATTTTTCAGTGTAAAATACAGTACATTTTACAGTATAATACTGTATGTCATTACACGGTACATGATACTGGATTCATATTACAGCAGGTATACTGCAATACGAAATACAGCATGTTAGTGTTCTGCCTGTAAGCTACTGTCAGATGCATGATAACCCCTTGACAGGGAGTATGTTTGCTTGGCCACGTCCCTGACACAGAGAGGCAGATGATGATAACATCCCATGACAGGCCCAGCAGCCTCTGGTCTCCAACCACTGCCTCTTTTCCTGTAGCCCTCCACGGATTCCCTCACATCCTACAGTATATAGTCTTTACTGTGTCCTGTGTGTGTGTGTGCACTATGCATGCGTGGGTACATGTGCCCGCATTTGTGTGTGTGAGGGGAGGTGAGGAGAGCCGGGGAGAGGTCATGTCAGTGTGGCGTGCGTTCTGTGCGAGAACACAGTAATTGGGCCCCGAGTCTTCTCCTGCCTGCCTGAGAGTGTCTCAGCGGGGCTCTGTCACTGTCACCTTAGCAACCGGCCTCTCTGCTGCAGGACCACACCCTCTCCTGTTCTGCAGAGGATCTATAGTATGAAATATTTATGGCGCCTGTTGTTGGCCAGAGCCGAGCCCCGACACCGGCCGGGGAGAATGAGCCCAGCTGCCGGGCCCGGATCAGGGAGACGCCTCACCGGGCCCACGTCCCGTCACGTCACTCCGGGACACCTCAGTTTCTGACACATGGCCATTTGCCTCGCGCTATTACTCGCTCCGCTGTTCATGGGAGCCCGTGAGGTTCCCCCGAAAAAGGTGTCAGGGAGTGGAGGAGGTTTTCGGCAGGGTGAAATCCCTGAAACAGCAGCGGAGCAGAAGGACCACCATGTCGGCTTGCATTGTCACTGTTGCCTCCGTTTGATCCATCTACACCGAATGTTTCCAAACTCTTTGTTCTTCTGTGACGTACTGAAGGTACCGCAATAACGTCAGTACCTACCGTGGCTACGGTCAATTATTTTGACTAGAATAAAATGAGATATTTTCCCCCCCAACGGCAGGTCTCTGGAGTTGTTTTTCGCCAGCAGTCAGAACAATAAGATACTATACGGTGAGCCTCCCAAGTCTCCTAGGGCGAGCCGTAAGTTCTCCTCGCCCCCTCCCCTGGCCATCGCGAAGACGTCGTCCCCCAATCGCCGGCGTAAACTCTCCCTCAACATCCCCATCATCACTGGGGGCAAGGCTCTGGACTTGGCCGCCCTCAGCTGCTCCTCCAACGGCCATGCAAGCATGTACTCGTCCATGTCCCCCTTCAGCAAGACCACCCTGGACATCAATAAACTCTATGTGACCAGCCCCATCACCAGCAAGATCCCCGATGAGGAAGAGGGCAAGACGGAGAAGGGAGAAGAGCCCGTGACGTCCAAACAAGGTGAGACTAATCTGCATTTGAATTTATGTCCAGCCTGTCAAATCCTGACGGCGGCATTGATTGAGCTGTTCGGTTTTTGGTGCAGATATTTCAGTTCCAGAAGAAAGTGACATTGACCCCAACCAGAGTGATGATCCAGACCCAGAAACCTCTCCTATCAAATCACCAACCACCCCAAAAAGTGTGAAGGGCAGAAACTCCTCAGGTACGTTGTGTCCCAGACGGCCCAGTGGTGTCATTACCGCTCAATGTCGTGATAGCAGAGCACCTGGAGCTCATGCTGGCAATCCACACGCACGCTCCTCTCTGCCAGAATGCCATATGTATCAACGGCTCTCTTGTTCGACTAGAAGGACCGAATTAGGAAATCAAAGCGCCCATTTTCAAGGCAATATTACGCTCACATAAATGTATGTCATTTGTTTTTAGCGCTCTGTTTGAAGCAGACAACAGTCGTGGAGAATGCTGGTTTTGACAGTTTGCCCCCTGTGCATACAGTGAAAGGCATGTCAGTGTTGTGTGCGTAGCCCTGCCACACGAGATACCATCTCTGCAGTCTGTAACGTGGTGGAGAGAATATGAGCATGCAGGGAAAGCCAATGCGAGGAACGAGTAGATGTTGGAGATACTTGTGTCATCATAGCAACTACAGTATGAGCGTGTTCCCCTGCCCGCTGCTTCCAGTAACCAGGTTGTTTTAGTAAGACAGTCAGTGACTAAGGCTTTCCCAAAACAATAGATGTTTGCTATACCTTCAATTTATACGGAAACCACTCGACATACTTTCAATATATTCCTTGTTAACTTTGTTAGTTAATTTGTTCGTTGATTTAGTAGATGATGTGAAATATTTTTGAAACATTTCTAAGTTGAGACACAAATTATCCATTGTTAAAAAATAGATTAAATCGCAATTTAAATTCTATTATATGAATTGTATGTATCCCGATAAAATAATATTACGTAACTATTGCTATTTCGGTTAATCATCATGCAATGTTGCTCAGTATAGAATATATACCCAGAACTGGCATCATTAACTGTACTTAGATCATGGTTATATTACACTCAGTATCTCAACTGATTTTAGTTAGTTCTCACATCCGTTGTTCTGTATCGTCAGTCAGTACAGTGTGCCGGAAAGACAGTCCATTCCTCCATTATGCTAATATTAGTGGTTATATTTAGCTACACCCATCATAAATATCAAAGCCTCATGTAAGGTCTCTGTTCTACTGTGAGAGAATGTGAGGCTCTTGTGTTCTACTTCCCTCTACTGGACCCAAAAGGAAAAAACTGTGTCCTGTTACACAATGAATTATACAAAAAAAAAAGCCCTATTACATATGTTTCATAAGAGGTTCCATGTTGTTTATTGCTAAACCTTATTTGCTAGCTCTTAAATCTCAGCAAGCAGTTAGAAGTGCATTAATTTTCTTCTGGTTCCTATTGCAATAGTAGTGAGAGACCAATTAGAGATATTTGAAATAGCCGACACTTTCATAGTTCTCTATAAATGAAAAGTGTGGTATTCAGGAAGAGGTATTGAGGAACAAAGAGCCCAGTTTATGAAATGGTACAAAATACAAACATATACTGTATATTTTAATAAGAGGGGTGGATTTTGTCAGCTCTCGGATTCAAACCCAATTTGACTGGCCTAAGGCTCCCAACCAATAGGCTACTATAATAGTGTAAGGTCATAACATGATTGTTTTTACTGATAGAACCTTAGGGGTAGAATATGGAACACTTGGAGTAGAGTATAGAACATTGGTGGTAGGGTATAGAACTATTGGTGTAGGGTATTAGAACATTTGGTTTAGGGTATGTTGTGAGATGTTCTGTTGGAGAAAAGGGTTAGAGGATTGCCTAGAGCTGTTTTTTTTTATCGGCTTGGAATTACTTCTCCATCTCCTAGCTACGGAACAATTAAAAGGTATCAAGTTGCAGCAATCAAGTTCTCTAAAATGGATCCCATAATGTTGTACAGCTGGTAACATGTTGTTTTGTATCTGCCTGCAGAGTTCTCGCTGTTCTCCTACAACAATGGTACAGTGATGTCGTCATGCCGCCCGGAGATGGACAACAACAACCGCAGTGCCCTCTCTGCAGCCTCCGCCTTTGCAATCGCCACAGCAGGAGCCAATGAGGGCACGCCCACCAAGGAGAAGTACCGCCGCATGTCCCTGGCGAGCACAGGTACACAGCGTTTCCAAAACATCAGTCCTGGCCACCGTTGAGCTACTTCAGCATGTCTAATTTTAAAGGCACGAAGCCTTACCTCATGTCATTTTTGTTACCACAAATAGAAGAAAATCTATGTAGGCATTACAACTAGAATCACTGTTGAATACACAGCTCCAGATCTTTTCTGCACTCATAATTGTATTTTGAATATGCATCACTCAGGGTTTAGACCAGGATGCAGCACAATCACTGCAACCACACTAAATGAAGTGTGATATCCATGGCCTATTTGACCCATGCTCATCACAGGGTTTCCCACCGATCAGAGGAATGGGGACAAAGAATTTGTCATCCGGAGGGCTGCAACCAACAGAGTGCTAAATGTTCTGAGGCACTGGGTGTCCAAACACTCTCAGGTAATGCTGCCAGCTACATAGTAACCATAATTCACTCATCCCAATGACAGACAGGGTCAAAGTTTTCAACTAATTGCCTTTTTTTTGTTTGTCTGTGGAACACCAGGACTTTGAGAGTAACATTGAGCTGAAGCTGAAGGTGATATCCTTCCTGGAAGAGGTCATGCACGACCCAGAACTGCTGACCCAGGAGAGGAAAGCAGCAGCCAACATCATCAGGTAAATATCACAAATTAACCAAGCCCTTCTCTCTTCAGCTTTTGGGCAAAATGTTCAAAAAAAGAATAATTGAAAACACGGGCTCTTCTATAAAGATGATTTTCATTGATGTATGAAATAAAGAGAAAAGCACACGTTATAGAAAAGTGCCTATGTTGCATGCTCTGTTAGGACCCTGACACAAGAAGACCCTGGTGACAATCAGATCAGTCTGGAGGAGGTGACACAGCTGGTGAGTGTGATGAATGTTGTACAAATTCTGTAAATCTAGTTAATGGACCACAATCACGTGAATGTAAAACACTACTTAAGCAGTTGTGATACCCATTAGCCAGAGGTGATGCTCTGTTGTGCGTTCGACAGGCGTCTGTAGGGAAGGCAGAACCATTTGAGAGCCATTCTGCCCTGGAGGTAGCGGAGCAGCTCACCCTGCTGGACCACCTGGTGTTTAAGGTCATCCCATATGAGTGAGTGTCAAAGGCTGTATTCCCAGCTTGTGCTACACACAGACATAAAGCACAGTAGATACCCAATGATCTTTGGTGTAACATCTAGGCTGTATGAAAAGGAAAACCTGTCGTGTTTTACAGAGAGTTCTTTGGTCAAGGCTGGATGAAGAATGACAAGAATGAAAGGACACCGTACATCATGAAAACAACAAAGCACTTTAACGATGTAGGCAGCCAACAATGGCCAGCCCACAACACAACAGAACCCGTGTCCATGTGGCACTTTGTTTGGTCATAGCCTACAGCTTTGGGTGTCGTGCATTAGGAACATGGCTAATTCCTTGTGCGTCCTGCCTGTTAGATCAGTAACCTGATTGCCACGGAGATCCTGCGCTGTGAGGACGTGACCACACGCGTGGCCGTGATAGAGAAGTGGGTGGCGGTGGCGGACATCTGCCGTTGTCTCCATAACTACAACGCTGTTCTGGAGATCACCTCCTCCCTCAACCGCAGCTCTGTGTTCCGCCTGAAGAAAACCTGGCTCAAAGTGTCCAAGCAGGTGATCACATTTCCCCGCTACACACACCGCACAGTGAGAGCTTGTAGCGTGGCTGTGTCATGTTACGTTTTTTGCACTGGCACCTAGACTGGGATATGTCCTACCAGCAGTAAATCCTCTACAGGTCCTAGCGTAAGAAATCAGAGCATATTAACATATTTCCTTAGATGCAATTGGATCTCTTTAATGTAAACATAATTTGTTTAATTCTTGTACAACATGTTGCTATGGATTATTCCAGAAATGTGTACGTGCAACCAAACCAGTCACCAGCATCAATTGAATCATAGACGAGATCCGGTAACGCAGTAGAGACCAGTCAACCTCTTACAAAACATGGATATGTATTGCCGTAGTGAAAAAATTGCCTCCATGAATAAAAGATTTTGAGCTGTGTTTAAATGGATTTTAAAATATGAAAAAAAAGGCTACATACTATCTAAATATTTATAGCGATATCAACCCCAAGAAATGCTTTTGCCACGTTGATACATCTATGTATAAATAATGTCAGAAAAACTCAATCAGACCTGATTTTAAAGGGGAAACAGAATTGTGGAAATCCGGTTAAAGCCTGAAAAACCGTAGTTCTTCCTCTTTGCCACAACAAAATTAATTCAGCCTCAGGTTCCGTTTTTTGACAAAGATGTTTTCGATTAATATAAACAACTGTTTATTTTCAACGCTCAAATCGAGGGAGCAAGGTGCAAATGCTGCAGGGTCTCACAGAAAACTATGGACAATATTTAACGATGAACGTAAATGTCTTCAACACCTTCCTAGCTTTTTGTAAAAGGAAGTCCACTGGGGCAGATTATGTGAAGCTGGGTTCACTTACGTATGCAGCTCCATTTATTGCTGGCTCAGTGACCCATATTATATTATTTGACTCTGTTCTCTGGAGTTATTCCAAAAGTATGGTCAGCTGCTCATGTTCTTCCACTTAATGAGGGTGTAGACTCGGGCAACGTTCCCATTTCTTAATTATCCCATCTAGTGAAGGTTCTAGAATCACTGTCAAATACATAGCTACGTATCTTTTGTCACTCATAACTGTGTATATATGCAACACAGGATTTAGCATAATGACTGCAACCACACAAAATGATTTTGCCAAGGCCTTAGTACTAAGATGAGCTGTGCAAAAAAAAAAATAAGTAACTTAATAATCACAGTATAGCACCAAGTCAATTAAACCTCATGGATATTAATCTGTCCAATTTTGGTGCAAATTAAAAGTAACAAAAGGTGCTTCCCCTCATGCTACCAGTAATGACAAGGACACTAGCTAAATTCTAAATTAGAGAAGAATCAGTCAAGACGGATAAGGAGAGAGCAATTGTCTGTGGCCACCACCTGCAAAACTATTCACTTTTTGGGGGTTGACTTGCTGATGTCTCTCCACTTCATCTAATTCAGGTTGCACTGGTAGTCCCACTCCTCCAGGATGACACATCCATATGTGACATCACAAGAAGGTTTGCTGTGTCTCTCAGTACAGTCTCAAGAGCCTGATGGAGATATCAGCAGAGCAGGACAGGGCATCAACCAAGCGGCAGAACTGGTATCTGCTCCTTTTTTTGAGAACAAACCTACAAAATGACCTAAATCTTTCTCGATTGGCATTCACCAGAGAACACAAAAATGGCAGATTGGCCACTGGTGTCCCATTCTCTTCATAGATGGCAGCAGGTTCACACTGAGCATGTGCCAGATGTTAAAGTGTCTGGAGATGACGTAGTGAAAGTTGGCTGCCAGCAACATCATCCAGCGTGACTAGTATGGCAGTGGGTCAGTGATGGTTCTGGGAGTCTTATCCTTAGATGGTCTCGCAGACCTCCCCATGCTACCCACGGCTGTCAGGTACTGCAATGAAATCATCAGGCCCTACGCTGTCTCATGTGGCCAGAGTGTGTAGGCTGTTCCTGGGTGAGGAATTGATGCCATTGACCGAATTTCTATGTACAGGCCATTATTGTATAAAAATTATTTTCCTTAATAACTTACTGCATGATTAAAAAAAGAGTAAATAAAGCCAATCCATAATCAACTGAATTGCACTTATAGACATTTTAAACGACAGTGGGTGATTTCAAGCTTGTTTTTTCCACAGCTGCATATAAATAATATGTTTTCATGTTTTATTTGATTTTTTATTTGATTTTTTTTCCACTCAGGGCACACAAACAAAACTGTAACTTTCCCATGATGTCTGGAACAACCAAAGGTTTTCCTTTAGGGAATGACCTATCCTTTAAATCTAAATATTGTGAGGTGTGACTTGACATTGAACAGCCAGGCACTTTCTATAACAAAATGTTGTCTACATAAACTGCTAATAACCCAGAACACTTGTTAATGCTGCAGCCTTGTTTTGCCTAGTCAGAGCAGTATCTATTCAGACAACTCAGCTGTTCTATATGCTCAGCTTTCCCAACATTCACTTCATTGTAATCCCTGTTAATACAGTTAATTCTTAGCCGCAGTTCATTTGCATAATCCCCATTACATGTCATCTGTTACTACAAAACCCTGCAAGTACCTTACTTTAACTATGTTTAATGTCTTCTCCAAAATGTAGGGATTGTGCAAAATGTATTATTTCTAAACAAACACCAGGATTGTTTTGTAAATGTTTCAAATAATTAAAGGGTTGCAAAATTTAGACATAGGACAGTTCTCCTTCCAAACTCAGCAATTATGTAAAATACAATAATACTTATGTTCCCTCTACAAAAAGCATTTTCATGATATTTTTAATTGGTGCATTTTTTTGTTGTTGACATAATTGTGATTTTATTTTATTCCTCAGACTAAAACAGTAATTGACAAACTACAGAAGTTGGTTTCATCTGAAGGGAGGTTTAAAAACCTTAGGGAGGCTTTAAAGAAGTAAGTGTTTCTTCACTGTTTTCTAGTAACTGCAAAATGAATTGTGTATCAGACCGTGTGAATTGATCATTCCTGCAGTGAGCTGCTGCATTGAGTACTGGTAAACCGTTGGCATCATGCCCTCCTGTTTCTCCTTCCAGCTGTGACCCTCCCTGTGTGCCATACCTGGGGATGTACCTCACAGATCTTGCTTTCATTGAGGAGGGAACACCCAACTACACAGAGGACAAATTAGTCAACTTCTCAAAGATGAGGATGGTAAAAAGTTTCTGCTGTGCTGTATGTTAAATTCAAATGCATTGTGTGGTTTTGGAATGTGTGGTTTTGTTTTAGATATGGCTTCTGTTTTTCACCCTCAACAGATATCCCATATCATCAGGGAAATTAGACAATTCCAGCAAACAGCTTACAAGATTGATCATCAGCCAAAGGTAAAGCTTGTAAAGCTCTTAAAGCTTACTTATTTTGTGTTGTAAAAGATACATAACAATAAAAGGGGGAAGTGGAATTCAAAGTCTGCATGTCTGTGGTTGTCTCACCAAATAAAATAAAGTAATTATAGCCAAACTGCTAAAACGGTATATGTGTCCTGGATTAGGCAGCACAGTATTTGCTGGACAACAGCTCTGTTCTGGATGAAGAAAGCCTGTATGAAGCCTCTCTCAGAATTGAGCCTAAAGTCAACAACTAAAGTATATGAATGAAAGTTTCCCGAAATGTACTCTGTTAAAAATGAGATCATACATTATAGACAATAACTTGTGTTAAGTCATGTTCAAGATTTTTGTGTATTGATTTGAGAAGTATCTTATGTACACAAACATGTTAATTTAATTTTCCCATTGTTGTCAGACTATTTAATTTTCTTCTTTGCAACAAGAACAATTTCACTGGGTTTATGGACGTGATAGCTAAAGTTGCAATGATCACATGTGATGGTGTGTCCATTGTAAGCAATTCCTTTTCATACTGTGGACTTAGCACTTCCTGTAAGCACACATGCTACCAGGGTTATACTGTATATAGAAAAGATTGTCCTCTTCACTCAATTGTTCTCTTATCATGTCTTGATCTGCAGCTGATGTAGCATTGTAAAAATCAAACCAGGTAAAATAACATGGATATTTTTTAACCCAAAAATGGATGCGGCTAAACCAATGAGTTTTCTTTCAAATGTTCTATACCAATCCCACCTCAGCCCTGCTTTCTTTATTGCCTTTTACTTTTTTTGTACGGGGACAAGAGATATGAGTGACACTTTTTCATGCATAGCGAAATATTACACATACATGATACAGGATACCCCTGCTCCTCTATAAGGCACAGACATGTAGTGCAGTAGTCTGTCTGCTCAGGATCACGGGCTGATTCAGTCTGATGGCATGCTCACACAAGATGCGTGTTCATACCGTGCATCCTAACTTAGAACAGGGGTAACATGTGTAGCTTTACTATATTTCATTACTGTTACATGTTGCATTGTAACAGGATAGGTAAATCACAATCCTCTTGCTAGATATTTGCAAAAGTAATTTACATTTCCACTTTCTTTGAAGAACAGGCTCTAATAATACATAATGCAATTTAAAGGGCCAGTAATAAGTGTACTTCCAGTTTTACAATAATTATTTTAGGATTACATTGTATTTGACTATAAATTTGGGAAGAAAATGTTGAGACCATTTTGCTGCTATAATTGGAGCATGCCATTGTAGAATGACTTATGTGTAGTGTCATCTGTGTTTCCCTTTTACAAACCACATTTTACAAACCACTTTCAATTCAAGCTAATTGGAACACACATATTAATGAAAACAAACAAACATCCTTGAAAAACTTATAAATTATAGTATTTTCAGGTTTTGTGAAATGTGTGTACAGAGCTAGGCTGTTCCGCTATTATACTGTATATAATTTAAAGACAATCTATGTCCTTTTGCTGTTCCAGTGATTGTGGAACGTGACCGTATATCACTCTGTTAAATGCATTGTTGTTTAAGAGTATGACACAAGTAAGTATACCTTGCAGCATTCAAAAGGTATTTTTGTAGTACTAGTATGAAGAAGGGGGTTAAAAGAACAGAGGAAAGTATTTTGTACTTTGTTGTTGTTTATTTAAATTGCAGAAATGTAAGCTGTACATTTTGTACATGCAGCCCAACATATTCATTCATGTGGAAGCGTCATGTACACCTCTGAAAAGCATTGTAATGCCAGCTTTAACACAAAATGCTACAACAATTGTGATTATGAACCTATGACTTAGAGGTAGACGACAACTTTAAAGTGTTTTGCGCATATACTGTAATCCTGTCTATAATCATCTTCGTAGCAGGAATATAGTAATGTAGTGCTTATTCTGTGAATATTTCTATGTATTTTTACCATGTACAGTCTAAAAACATTTAAAGCTCATGTGCCAGGCATGCAACACTGTATCAGACAATATTAAAACTAAACAATATTTATACTTATATATATATGATGTATACACTTACACGTGCACATACTCTTATAAATGATATATTAACAAAAACGTTTTGCTGTTAGCAATACCCAGTGGTATGAGAATTATCTTTCAACCCTTATGTTAATTTCCACGGCTTGAGAAATATTTAAATTTTTGTAAAAAAAAAAAAACGGAAGAAAAAAAAATAAGGAAAATAAATAAAATGTCTGTTTCCTGATTACCTCTTGCTAATAAATCTATTCTATCTCAGGGGCATTGTTGTCTCAAGTGTGTTTATGAGCAAAAGCTATCTTCCTCCTCTCTAGACACACACATCTACATTACAGCTTTCATTCACATTACGTATCGTATCATACTATATGTAGTCCAGCCGTTGTGTGAGTGCATCTGCACAGACAGTGAGGCGAAGACTATTGGAGGATGGCCTGGTGTCAAGAAGGGCAGCAAAGATGCCACTTCTCTCCAGGAAAAACATCAGGGTCAGACTTATATTTTGCAAAAGGTAAGACTGCTGAGGACTGGGGTAAAAGTATTTTCTCTGATAAATCCCTTTTCCGATTGTTTGAGGCATCCGGAAAAACACTTGTCCCGAGAAGAAAAGGTGAGCGCTACCATCAATCATGTGTCATGCTAACAGTAAAGCATCCTGAGATCCTTCATGTGTGGGGTTGTTCTCAGCCAATGGAGTGGGCTCACTTACAAATTTGCCTAAGAACACAGCCATGAATAAAGAATGGTACCAAAACATCTTCAGAGAGCAACTTCTCCCAACTATCCAATCGTTTGATGACGAACAATGCCTTTTCCAGCATGATGGAGCACCTTGACATAAGGCAAAATTGATAACTAATTGGCTTGGGGAACAAAACAAAAAAATGCGGGGTCCATGGCCAGGAAACTCCCCAGACCTTAATCCCATTGTGTAAGGGTGTGTGTTCACAGAGCGTAGAGGTGGTTCCAATTGCGCGACTTGCGGCACTGATAAAGAGGGGAATACACTCTCCGTTCGTTGTGAGAAACGAGAGGGCATGAAGTGTATCCCGGTAACAAATGTTCCAGTAACGTCCAGGGTGTCGTAGTAGGATCACTATAACTGGTAGGCTACTGGCTGCGGTGAAACGCAGTGAGTCAAGAAAACAATACGTCGTAAATGAAACCAACGTAGTACTGTGTTTGTACTGACACAGGGGAATGGGAACAGGGAACCTATGTAGGAACCGTGATTTGACTGATGAGGGACAGGTGCGGGCCGTTGAGTGAGTGATTGGTGACTGGGTGTGATTGTGACGTTGATCGGTACTGGCGCCCAACGGCCACCAGGGGGTGGAAACGAGGCGAAAACCGTCAGGC